>VMDO01000523.1:271533-291129 GCA_007922755.1 Pedetes capensis | reverse complement strand
GTGGCATCCGATCCCGTCAGATCTCGGAAGCTAAGCAGGGTCAGGCCTGGTTAGTACCTGGATGGGAGACCGCCTGGGAACACCAGAAGCTGTAGGCTTGGGAGAAGGACCTGGCAACCCCCTCCCAAAAATCAACCTGCCATTGAAAACCCTATGAACAGCAGAGAAGCACTGACAATAGTGTTTCCCCTGTTGTACACAGGGTCGCTATGAGTTGGATACTGACTCGACAGCACCTAACAACAACAACAACTTTGTCCTTATGTCCCTGGGTTATGTCACTTAGCACGATGTCCCCCAGGTTCATCTGTGGGGTTGTATGTGCCAGAATTCCATTCCTGGGTAATAGGGTTTTAGTGTGGTTTTGTTTTCCCCACTTTTGGTGCTGGGGATGGAACCCAGGGTCTCAAGCGTGCTAGGCAGTGACTCCACCCCTGAGCTACACCCCCAGCCCCAGTACGTGGTTTTAAATAGTCATTTGTTTTGCCAGAGCGGTAAGATGCTTGTGTATTAACTCCAGCCTGATGAACCAGCTTCGTATTAGCCTGAGTTGAGGCTTTTGTTGTTATCTCGGTTGAGATTTAAGGAAAATCCATAGGAGAGGTCATGGCCTGACCCTCCCAGTTTAGGCACACACATCACAGCGGCCCCGCCCCCGCTCCTGCCCCCACAGGAACTGCTGATGGCTGGCCTGAGGTCAGTAGGACCCAAAGTGCGGGAAGGCCTTGCCCTAGGGCTGGGGAGATGGGCCGGCTGAGAGTGGTCCTGTTGTTGTTAGGTGCCATCGAGTCTACTTCATTGGGTCCAATTCATAGTGACTCTCATAGGGTTTTCAATGGCTGATTGTTTCAGGACTTTTTTTCCAGGAGTGGACTGCCACATCCTTCTCCAATTTTTTCCGTGCTGGGGATTGAACTTGGGTCCTCAGAAATGGTGGATCAGCACTCTACCAACTAAGTGGAACCTAGGACCTGGGATTTGGGTTTTTGGAAGGAAAGAAAGGAAAGATCTCCTACAAGGAGAAGGGAGTTTAGTTCATTTTGTGAGACCTAAGGATGAATAGAGCCTGCAGCCATAGCCCTGTGGCATCCAATCCTGTCAAATCTCAGAAGCTAAGCAGGGTTGGGCCTGGTTAGTCCTTGGATGGGAGACTACCTGGGAACACCAGGTACTGTAGGCTTGGGAGAAGGACCCAGCAACCCACTTCCAAAAGTTAATGTGCTATTGAAAACTGTATGAATAGCAGAGAAGCACTGGCAATAGTGTTTTGCCTGTTGTACATAGGGTCACTGTGAGTTGGATACCGACTCCATGGCACCTAACAACAACAACAAGGGTGAAACATTGAGTATTCTGTGTTGTCTTAAAAATGAAATAGATATTCTCTCTCGTAGGAACGAATCAGGTAAGAAAACACAAGGCAAGCTTTCTAAAGAATTGTCTCTCACCCCTTTCTTTCCTATGTGGTAGGTGTCGTGCCTCAGTGGTATTCAGAATACTTCAAAAGCTGAGTCAAGCACCCTGAGCGTGCCTCCCCTGGACCTCAGGAGGTGTGGTGTAGACGTAGGGGGCAGTCCGTCTGACTGACTCATCACGGTCTGTGTCTCTGGTGAAGGAGAAAGGACCTGGTTCTGCAGGCACCCTGGGGGGGTGGAGCCCTTGCAAGTCACTTTATTCCCCAGCCTCACTTTTTGTGTCTGAGAAATGGAAATTAAAGTATTGATATTTTTTGAGTGAATTAAGGGAGCTATTCTGTGCATTTTTTTTCCCCAAGTGCCTTCAACTCTCTGGGTCTGTTGCTCTAGAATTTAGGGGTGGGGCCCCTCGCCTACAAGGACCTTATTAGCGCAGGAGCTGTGGAAAAATAAATACAGCTTCTCCCAGGCCTCAGGTTTAGAAACATCAGAGCACTTTTGTTTTTAGGCCCCTGTGGAAGGCAGGTAATGTACTGAGCTAATATTTGAAACCACACAGGGTTTTTTCTGCTGTTGAAGAACAAAGAAGTTAGTTCTAAATTCGGGCAGGAACTGGGGGAATTAGCCAGTGAGTATATTATACCTTTGGTTACGTCACATCTGAGGTGAGTGGTAAACTGCTACTCTTGATGGTTTCTGACATCCCTCAGGTATTGAAACACACTTGCAAACTTACTGGCGTACAAGGTTGCAGTTCTGATGGGTATAGCTTGATGTACCTCAGTGTATCCTTACATACACAGCCTTGGTGTCAATAAGAGAAAACAGAAAAGAAGCAGTATCTGGGCCAGGCATAAAGGTGCACACCTGTAATCCCAGCTACTTGGGAGGCTAAGGCAGGAGGATCACTAGTTTGAGGCTAGAGGCATCCTGCGTGACTTAGTGAGACCCTATCTCCAAAGGGAAAGTGAAAAGGGGCCTGGGCACGGGGCCTTAGTGGTAGAGTACTTGTAAAGTATGTGCAAGGTCCTAGGTTCAACTTCTGAGTACTGCAAACAAGAAAAGGAGGAAGAGGAGGAGGAGGAAGAGGAGGAGGAAGAGGAAGAGAGGAAGAAAAAAGTAGCATCTGTACTGAGCATATGCAGACTTTTATGTTGTTATTGTTCCCTAAGTAATTTAGAATAACAACTATTTACATGGCATTTGCATTATATTAGGAATTATAAGTCATCAAAAGATGGTTTAAAGTACATGGTAGGGAACAAGGGAGGAATCTGTGCAAACACTATGCCATTTTATGGAAGGGGCTTGAGCATCCTTGGATTATGGTATCTATGGAAAGGCCCTGGAATGAATCTCCCATGGGACCACAGGACTGCTGTGCTGTATAATTTGTATATTGCATATACCACATGATTTATGCTATACCTATTTAGAGTGTGTCTACAGCCATACCTCCCTGGCATCCCATCCCATCAGATCTTGGAAGCAAAGCAGGGTGGGGCCTGGTTAGTACTTGGATGGGAGACCACCTGGGAACAGCCGGTGCTGTAGGCTTGGGAGAAGGACCCGGCAACCCACTCCCAAAACAATCAGCCATTGAAAACCTTATGAATAGCAGAGAAGCACTGACAATAGTGATGGACTTGGTACAGTGTCACGTAGTATTTTGTTCTGTTGTACTTAGGGTTGCTGAGTTGGACCCTGCTTGACAGCACCTAACTACAATTTGTAGCGTAGTTTATATTGCTATATGTGGATGACGAATTAAAACAGGTTTACAAGACGTTCCTTCTGAGCATTATAACAGAATTAGAGCAGTGTTCAGAGAATCCTGGGTGGTGGAGAATGGAGTCCTCTGCTCATTCCTTGCTTAGACTCAGGCTGGTCAGCACGCAAGGGGCTCTTTGTACAGCTAACTCCCTGGTTGCCAATATTAAAAACCCTTCAACACTTAAGAATAAATCTTCTCAGAAGAGGGATTTATAACCCAGTAGCTGATTCAGTAGTAAATTGTTTCAATTCCAAGAGCTTTGCTTCTTCTTCTTTTTTTTTTTTTTTTGTGGTACTGGGGATTGAACTCAGGACCTCACGCTTGCATGCTCTGCAAGTGCTGGACCACTGAGCTGCACACCCAGCCCATTTTTTTACTTTTTGAGACAGGATCTTGCTGAATCACGCAGACTGCCTCTGGTCTCAAACTTGCGATCCTCCTGCCTCTGCCTCCCGAGCTGCTGGGATTACAGACCTGTGCCACTGCCACCAGCTGAGCTTTGCTTCTTAATTGCTCTTTAATTAATACTGTATTTCCTTGAAAACAAATGCTTGTTCTTGGCTTAATTTAATCCCCCTCCATGGGAGCACATTTATTTCTGTGTTTTTACAAAATTGAAATGAAAAGTGGATCTAATTGTTGTGGTGGTTTTGGTGACATTTAAGGCTCTGGTCTTGTGACAAGCCCTGACCTTGCGGGAGAAGAGATGCTTTGACGGGCCTTTGTGATCTGTTTGTAGCCTGTGACCCTGGTCTCAGCTGACCCCAGCTCTATCCCTTTCACAGTCCCTGGGATTCTCCACGATGACCTTTGGACGAGTCCCGTTGCAGGGTTGCCTCCCAGTTCTCTGTAGACAGCCTTTCTTCTCCTGGGCGCTTGTTGTCCCAAGCTTCCTTTGGCTACTTCAGCCCTTGTCAGCATGGTGACGTTTTGGAAAGCACTCATGCTCCCTCTTGCCTGGCGTCTTGAGCCATGTCATTTCTTCTCATCTCTTGGTGCCCAGCTGATAGATCCCCACCTGCCTCCCCTTCCAGTCTTCAGGGGCGCACAGATAATGCAAGGTGAGTCCACTCCGCTCGTGACTTCACGAGCCCCATGCTCGAGCGATGCCCTCCTCAGTCTTGGCTCGTAACCAGGTACTCAATGCACATTTGTGAAGTGAGTACGTGCAAATGTTTGTGTGTGGCTTCCTGGTATGTGTGCCTGGGGTCCAGGTGTCAGGTGGGTAAAGGCAGGTTGGGCGACTCTGAGGAGCTTGGCGTGGGGCGGATGCCTCGCCTGCCCCCTCGCCCCTATCCGTGGGTCAGAGGAGGGTCTGCTATGCCTCTCCTGCAGTCCCTGCTTCTCCTGTCTTCTCTGCTCCAGAGCGCACCTGTTTCCCAGGTATATCTGACATGACCATTTACTCTGTGCATCTGTGTGACCTTGGCCACAGGTAGGGTGGCAGTCACCTGCTAGCACCTGGAGGCCCCAGGCTTTCCTGGCCCTCTGTCTCACAGGAGGAAGGAGGCCTGAAGGGAGACACTCCTACGGGGTCCCTCACATGGTATGTGCTGGGGATCCCAAGGCCCTGCTCTTACTACTGCTCCTGATATTTATAGATCCTTCTAGGCCTGGCTTTCTCTGCAGTCCATGTGTCCACAACCCCGCCTTGTGAGGCTCTCCGCACCCATGACCACTTATTTGCCTGGTTATTTTCTGTGCATTTGCTCCAAGACATGGATTCATTCCCCTGCACCCCCATACCACCCTGGTGGGATCCCCCTCCTCCAGGGCTCTTTCCCTGAGGCTCGGGGTCAGGGGATCAGCCTCACCTGGTGGGTTCAGGCATCTCTTGTCCTCCGCCTGCCCTAAAGCTGCATGCCGAAGCTGGCTACTGATCTCCCTGCCCTCTCTGGGCACAAGCTGCTTGAGCGGTCACTCCATGGGCAGAGCAGAGGACGGAGTGGAAACCAGGAATATGTGCTCAGGTCACGTGGTATCAGGTGCCCGAGGCTTCTCCCAGCTGCCCAGAGAGACTGTGGACTTGCTCAGAGGTCATCCACTGTGAGAGTTTGAATCTCAAATGCCCCGTATGGGTCATGTGCTTGAACGTTTGGTCCTGGGAGCCTACGGACCTTCCGGAAGCAGCCTCTGCCTTTGTGGAAGTGATCACTGGTACAGGCCTTTTGAGATTCACACTGGACCTGCTGTTCGGTCACTCCCTCTGCTTCCTTTTTTTTTTTTTTGGCGGTACTGGGGGTTGAACCCAGAGCCTCGTGCTTGCATGCTTTGCAAGTGCTGGACCACTGAGCTGCATCCCCAGTCCACTTTTTGTTAACTTTTTGAGACAGGGTCTTGCTAAATTATGCAGGCTGCATCTGGTCTCCAACTTGCAATCCTCCTGCCTCCGCCTCCCAAGCCGCTGGCTGGGATTACAGGCGTGCACCACCGCGCCCGGCTCTGCTCTCTGCTTCTCATCTGCCATGGTACCAGATTCTCTGCCTGGGCCCTGCTGCCACACCTTCTGCCTCTGTGGACTAAAATCCTCTAAACTAGCCCTGGACCAAAGGCTAGTTTAGTTTAAATCATTCTTCCCGTGAGTTTGTCATGGTCGGGTTCACTGTACAGCGATGCACAGCTGACTCGGGTGGGAGGCTGGGCACAGAGGTCACCCAAGGTACTGTCATGTGCAGTTGGGCAGCACCTTCCCTTCCCCAGTAGCCCCCTGTGACTCTGCTGGTCAGAAGAATTTAAGTGTAGCTTTGCAAAGAGCATTGTCCTTAGAAAGTTCTGGAATAATTGACAGTTTATGGGCATCCCTGGTAAGTGTTCTCCATGCCGACCATCCTCTGACCAGTGTCCTGTGCTGCTTACCTGGGTGTGTGTCAGACACTTAACGTGGATTGTGTATCTTGTCAGATATAAATTACACCTCCATGACGTCGATGTGAACAAAAGGCTGGGGCCCTGTGAGACGCTGGGGTTAGGGTTCCACCGGCCCTGAGTGTTCTGGGGTGCATGGTGTCTCCAGTGTCTGCCTGTGAAATGGGGCTACTGCTTCTGCCTCACCACTGTTTTGTGAGGTTTTGGTGTGGGACGGGCCAGGCACAGGACCAGCCTGTGGCTTAGCCCAATGACCACTGGCTGGCCCTTGGCCTCTCCATTGGCCACAGGTTACTTTTCCTCCAAGAGAAGCCTGGAATGGACATTATTCGCTGGGCTCGAGACCCATTAGCAGAGGAGCTGGACACAGGATGCTCTAGCAAAGCCATTCTGGACTTCCTGTCCAGAAGTGGGTGACCACAGGAGCTTCAGTGGCTTTGGACAGGTTCATGGAGTCAGGGAGGCGCCGTGGTGTGGCCTCAGGGTGCCTGGGCTCAGCTGTGGCCAGGTCAAGACGGGGCTTGCCCTGTGGCCTGTCTCCCCCTTCAGGGGTCTTCACTGTGTCCCTCTGAGCTCCAGACGTGATGCTGTCACCTCTGTCTGCCTGCCCACCTCCTTTTGCCATGAGTCTGCAGGGGAACAGGGATGTGGCCCAGGGACCACTGAGGCACAGACCCATAGTGTGGGTGTCCTGGTGGCGTCGGCCCTTGGAGTCTTCCCTGACCTGCATCTTGGAGCTTCATGTATATGCCCCAAGGCCTCTAGTGTTTCCATTTAGAAAGAACAGTGAGCCTCTGAGCGAGTCAGGAGTCCCAGACCCCTCCCGGATGTGTCCCAGTGACGAGCTATCCTCCTCCTGCCCTCCCCACCTTGGAAGCCTGTCATGTGCCCATTGGGGGCTCAGGTTCACCCCACATCCGGCCTTCACAGCTTTGGCCAGGCTGTTCCTTCTACCTGGAAAATTCCCCTCCTCTGCCTTCCAGATCCTGCTGGTTGGGCAGGGCACTGCTCAACACGATTCCAGTGATGCAATTTTCCTCAAGAGATAGAAGTTTGTGCTAACTTTACCACCCTCTCCCCGATCACTCACACCGTTTATTGGCCTTGTAACCTTTGGTGGCGCCTTAGGGGAGAGCATGCCAGAACACCTCAGTCACGTTCCTTTCTCCGTCCACATGGGACGGGAATGTCTGCTGTGCTACTCCCAGTGGATTATGTCCATCTCAAACTAGAAACCAGCTTGGAGTGCAGACCGGAAACTAAGTAGTAAAATTTGACATCTTATCAAGTAGCTTGACTATCAAGTTGAATGGGACTTGAAAACTCCCAGCCATCCACTGAATTTGGGGGTGTTTATTCTGATCACAGAACTGTGTTGGGATGGGCAGGGTCTCCTCAATCCACGTGCAGTTGTCTGCCAGCCCCTCACGCCCCCCCGGGTTGCATTTACCCTAGTGTGGAAGAATGGCTTTCGTGAAATGCGGAGGCCTTCCTTTCCCCCTTTCTTGCACTCAGTCCTTAAATGAGCTGTGTTACCCAGAGGAGAGGATGTTAGGAGGCAGCCAAGGGCAGCAGAGCCCAACGGTGTTTGCTGGGACCCAGCCAAGCGGAAAGCTGAGGCCTGTCACGAATGATTAAAGAGCCCAGTGTTGGAAAAGAACAGGCCTTTATGTTGGTGGTAAAATGATTAGAAAGTAATAAGAAAAATGCAGGTTTGGACAGAACATTGTTTTGTTTAATCAGTTCTAAGCCCAAAAGGAAAAAAAAAGAAGTGCCCTTAGAAGTATTTTTATAGGGATTACAATGTACATTTGAGCATTTCTCCCATCCAGTTTATGGGTTTTAGGTTTAAGAGGCAGGGGGCAGATAAGTCCCCATTCCTGGTGTCCCATGAGGGCGTTTCTCTAATGGAAAGCAGAAGCAGAGATAGTGAGAAATATGCTGATGTGAGCAGGCACTGGCAGGGTGGAAGGAGATGCCAGGTTATGACTGGCGCGTCTTTTGGCTGCACAAAATACGGGTAGGGCTAGGTCTTTCTAGAAACTGAAAAGAGATACCTGGAATTTGATCACCTTACAAGGAAAAATAGAGATCTGAGGAGAGTGAATTCTGTTGTTTTACAAATGATGTTTCTGAAGAGAGACTGGATGTGGACAGTATTGGGGAGAAGCAGAGGATCTAAGGTTGTATCTAAAAAGATTTAGTGAGAGACAGAGTCAGGGCTATGAGTATGCCTAGTTTGGCAGCACTAGCAAGGCCTGGCAGGTAGGCTAAGGAGAGAGGGGCAGAAGAAGAAGCTGTTTCTTCATTTATGTAGCAGAATTCCATCTATATGCTTGAATCTCTTTAGGGGAAGGCATGCAGTTTGGAAGACTTTTCCAGTAACCAGTCCTAATGTCTCTGTGGGTTTTATCCTTTTTTGTGATATTATTGTTTGTCAAAAATGGAGGCTGTTTGAATATTCTGGAGTGACTGGAGATTTTGATATGGACTAATGTCTTACTGATGTTTAAGCAATTCTGGTTTCTACGTGTATTTTGTGGGATTATGGGTATGGGGGAAATAGAGAGGGATGTGGATTTGGAGGCATCACCAAATGCCTGACTCTGTCAACTATGGAAAGAGGTGTTTTTTTTTTTTCTTTTTTGTTGTTGGTGGTGTTTTTTGTTTGCTTTTTGTTTTGTAAACAAATGGAGAGTTCTTGCATACTCCCCTCAACAACATCCCTCACCAAATGATATGCTTGTCACAATCTCTAAACTATACTGACCCATCATTATCACCCAAAGTCCTAATAGTGTACATTAGGGTCTCCTCTTGATCCTGTACACTCTGTGGGCTTGGGCAAATGTATAATGACACCATTACAGTATCATACAGAGTGGTTCCACTGCCCCCAAATTCCCTTGTACCCCACCCATTCACACCCTGCCCATTCCCTGATCTTTTTACTGTCTTGCATTTTGCAGAATGTCGTTGTTATAGTCTGGACCTGGAATGTCCCGCAGACACATGTTGAAGGTTTGGTTCTCAGTGCAGCTGTGTTCAGAGGTAGGGTTTTGGATAGTGATTGGATCTTGAGGGATCTGACCTCATGGATGGATTAATCCATTGATGGATTCCTAATTTGATGGCATTATTGGGAGGGGTTGGAAACTTTATGAGGTGAGGGTCAGTGGGAGGGAGCAGGTCATTGGGGTGTCCCTGGAAAGATATCATCCGTGGCTTTTCTTTATCCTCATTCTCCCTGCTTCCCGGCTGCTGTGAGCTGAGTAGCTTTGTTCCATGGCATGCTCTCCACCATGATGTGCTGCCTCACCATGGGGGAGAAGCAGTGGAACCAAATGACTGAAGACCGGGACCTCTGAAACTGTGAGCCAGAGTAAAACCTCTTGTGCTTTAAGTTAGTGCTCTCAGGCATTTTGTCACAGTGATGGAAAGTTGACTAACACAGTCAACAAGTTGGAGTCATCTAGTATGTAGTCTTTTTAGACTGGATTCTTCCACTTAGTAAAATGTTTTTAAATTTCCTTCATTGCTCTTCATGGTTTGATAGTTCATTTCTTTTTAGCATTGAGTAACATTCTGTGGGGCTGGGATTTAGCTCAGTTGGTAGAGCGCTGCGCTGCAGTCTCTGAGGTCCTGAGTTCAATTCCCAGCACCGCAAAAATGGGAGAAGGACCTGGCAATCCACTCCCAAGGCAATCCCGAAACAGTCAGCCATTGAAAACCCTATGAGGGTCGCTATGAGTCAGATACCGACTTGACGGCACCTAACAACAACAACAACAACAACATTCTGTGAACTACATACACTACAGTTTATTCATCCATTCTCCTGCTGAAAACATCTTGGTTGCTTCCAGGTTTTGGGCATGTATGAATAAAATTGTTACACACATCCATGTACAGGTTTTTGGTGTGGAGAGATGTTTTTATCTCCTTTGGGTGGATACCAAGATATGTGATTGCTGGATTGTATGGGAAGAGTATGTTTAGTTTGGTGAGATACCACCAAACTGTCTTCTGAAGGGGCTGCGCCATTTTGCATTCCCACCAGGAGTGACGGATGGCTGCTGTTGCTCCATGTCCAATGCTGGGTGTTGTCAGGAAGAATTTTCTGTGAAGAAATGATAGAGTGTCTTGAAGGGGCCCTAGAGGATATCATTTTTCCTCCCTTAAAATAAAGTAGAAATGCCCATGGGCATCTGGTGTTTAAAATTGGAGCCCTGCGCATATTTTGGGCATACACACCTCATCTGTGAGAACGTTCACGTTCAGTGCTTTTCCACTCAGTGGTAATAGAATCGTTAGGTCAGTCTTCAGATCAGTGTGAATTAGCCAGCAAATGTATGTTAGGATGACAGAGTATCTCACGGGAGGCTGAGGCTGGTTGTGGAAATGAAGATGGGAAGGAAAACACGGGACTGTGTGAGGGAAGAACCTTCGTTGCGGACAGTAAGGCTGGCTCAGAGGCCCTGAGGGGGCAGGTTTGGATTACTGGAGTTGGGGGTGTCCTGGGGTTCAAGTTGAGGAGCCACGGTCACGGAAGGCTTTGCAGCCACAGCGATGTGTGGATTTTATTCTGCGCACATGGGGCAGCCTTTGGAGGGCTTTTGAGTAGGAAAATGTTATGCTGTGGTTTCATGCCACAAAATGCCCTGTGATGGGATACCATTTCCATTCTGCAAGAAGAAAGGGCGTTCTGGAGATGGAGGTGGTGGGTTTTGCCCAACAGCATGCAAGCACTGAAAACCCCAGAACTGTGCACTTTAAAAAACGGATAAGGTACACGTTGTGGATATTTTACCACATCTCGGGGTGAGGAGACTCTGAGAAAGGATGGTGGCTTGGTTTGGAGTGGGGGTGGGGTGGGAGGCTTGGGGCATTTTGAAGGCAGATTGAGCAGGGCCAGCAGTGGAGGCGTCTCGGGTGTGGGTGCTGTGTGCGGCATGTGTTGAATGTTACCCTGGTCCTCATAGAAGCTGCCTCTGAAAGGGTATTAGATGCGCAAGACGTTTCTTAGGAAAGTGACTGAGCTATGAAATGGGGAGCTCGAAGGGGACCCTAGGAGGGTTTCCAGGTTGTGATGAGGCCTAACTCCAGGACGAGGAGAGAGGGAGGGAAGGAAGGAAGGACGGTTGGTGGAGGGACCTGTCTGCCGATGAGTGTGCGAAGTCAGGGTGTCACAGCGTCTGTCCCTAAGCCATAGCCAGCTGTCAGAGGAGTCCTGTGTCTCCCGGGAACCAGGTGCACTGTGGTAGCCCTGCCTGTGGGGAGGGCACGCCCCACACCAACGTGGACATGAAGTTCAGGGCACAGCCCCAGGCTCTGACTCAGGACCTCCCCTGAAGCTCTGGATCAGAGAAACATGTTCCCTGTTCCCGTTGCCTCTGTGGGTAGACTGTCCCCGTGTATTTAGTTTCTTTTGTTGAGCAGAAATTTAAAAGCAAGCGTTGGCCAGTTGGTCAGTCTGCTCTGTGGTAGGGATAGGAGAGTGTCACTCAGAAGAGTCGCAGGGAAGGAAAAGTAGCCGCTGTCCTTCCTTAAAATCACAGTGGCCAGCGTAAGGGTAGAGTTTCCTAGGTGGAAATGCCACTCTGAGCCCTTTGTGTATGGTAACCCATTTCCTCCCTTGGGCCATCCGTGGACAGAGTTTCTCCACGTAACACATGAAGAATGTGAGGCATGGGCAGCAGAGGCGGTTGCCCAGGTTGGAGGCAGCATTGACAGGAGATGGGATGCGTCCCCCGGTGCTGGTATCTTTCTTCAGTTGCTGGGTAGAATTTGGAGATCCTCCCAGGCATGCCCTGCTGCACACACTCTGTGTCCTTCTGCTCCCTGCCATGTGACAGTGATGTATTTCCCTCTCATCACTGGTTTCTGATATGGATCTAGCTAGCCTGTTCTTATCCCATCGCCTAGAGGACAGAAACAAGAAGTCAGAGCTTTAGAACTATGAGGAGGATTGGAGCTGTTGTGCTGGGTTTAGATGGAGGGGCCCATGGAGCTAAGAAAGCAGGAAGACTTTAGGATAGGCCTTGGCTGATAGCTAGGAAAACAGGGATGTTAGTCCTGCAACCAAAGAAGCCTAAATTTGTACAATGACTTTAAAGAGCCTATAAGTAGATTCTCTCCCAGATCCTTTGGAAGGGCACACAGCCCTGCTGACACCTTGACTTTATCCTTCTAAGACCCCAAGCCAGAAATCCAGCCACATTGTTCTTAAACTTCTGACCTATGGAATTGTAAGTTAATCACTTATGTTGTTGTTAGGTGCCACTGCGTCAGCTCAGACTCATCATGACCCTACATACAACAAATGAAACCCTACTCAACATTATGCCCTGCCCAGCACTATTGTCAGTGCTTCTCTGCTATTTATAGGGTTTTCAATGGCTGATTGTTTTTTGGGGGGGTGGGCTGCCAGGTTCTTCTCCCAAGCTTACAACACTCAGTATTCCCAGGTGGTCTCCCATCCAAGTACTAAGCAGGCCCAACCCTGCTGAGCTCCCAAGATCTGACGGAATTGGATGCCAGGGTGGCACAGTTGGTGTTTTAAGCTGCTAAGTGTGAGGCCATTTGTTATGTAGTAATAGAAAACTAAAATATTGAACATAGATGCCTCTGAACACTAGAAAATACAGATGCAACATCCTGTATGGAATATAGCAACAACAATAACAATATGTTAAAGGGACAATAATAAAAAGGTATATCCTAGGTATTCTAAGATGTGTCAGCATTTAAAAAATCCACGTTACCAGATTAGAAGGAAAAATGACCTCCCTGGGTGTTATACATGCCTTGCTAAATTCTAGAATTCTTTGCTGCTTAAAAAAAAAAAAAAAAAAAAATTAGCCAAACAGGCCGAGTTAACTTAATAAAAGGGATCTTTGAGAAACCTACAGTGCATATTACATTTCAGGGTGTAATGTTTAAGGGGCAGGGCTGTGCTGGAAGTCTCAGCCAACATGATAATTAGAAAAGACTAGAGGAAGTTGTCATTATTTGTAGGTAGTATAAACGTTGCTCTGGAAAGTTCAAGGGAATCAACTGACAATGATTGAAACTTAAGGAGAGCTCTTAGCAAGGTGGCTGGCTATGTACCGTACAAAACCTGTTAGCTTCCTGAGGCATCAGGAGTGTCTTATTGCAACAAAGCTGTAAAACGCCTTGGAGTGAGTCTAGTAAGAAATGCATACCATCTAGGAGAAGAAAACCATAAACTTTACTGAAGGACCCCAAATAAGGCCTAAATGAAAGAAGCTTTGTTATTGTTTAGGAAGATTCAGGTTGGTTAAAATGTTGGTTCTTGTGAAATAATAGGTAAATTTTTTTTTTTTTTGTTAGGTGCTGTCAAGTCAGCTCCAACTCACAGTGACCCTATGTCCAACAGAATGAAACATTCTCCAATACTGTCCCATGCCCAGCACTGTGTCAGTGCTTCTCTGCTATTCATAGGGTTTTCAATGGCTGATTATTTTGGGATTGTTTTGGGAGTGGGCTGCCAGGCCCTTCTCTTGTTTCTGCAGTGCTGGGGATTGAACTCAGGGCCCCAGGGAGCACAGAACAGCACTCTACCAAGTGAGCTAAACCCCATACCCAACAGATAAACTAATACATTGTTAATTCAGATTCAAACAGGCATTTCATGAAACTCAACAAGCTGACTCTAAAATTCATCCCAATGCTTACAGCGTAAGCATGTCAAGGCCATTTTGAAAATGAGCAATGATAAAAGGGAGGTTATCTTACTAGATATCAAAACATAATTCTCTTAGTCCATTTTCTGTTGCTATAACTAAATACCAGGGACTGAGTAATTAATAAAGAATAAAGGTTTACTAGACTCATGCTTTTGAAGGCCAAGAAATTCAAGATCAAGTGGCCCCATCCAGTGAGGCCTTCTTGCTGGTGGGCACTCTCCATCTCTCCTTCTAAAGCCACATCCCATTGGCTTAGGGCCCCAACCTCCTGGCCTCATTGAACTTTAATTATGTCCCTAGACCAGACACCTGTAATAGGCTGGATTGCATTCTATCCTCCAAATTCATATGATGAAGCCCAGAGCCCCCCAGAACCTTGGAATATGATTGTATTTGGAGAGAGGGACTTTAATGAGGTGAGGTAGAATGAGGTCTTCAGGGTGTACTCTACTCAATCTGACTGGTGTCCTTATAAAAAGAGGGGGTTAGGACACAGACACACATGGGGGATGACCATGTGAGGGCACAGGGAGAAGAAGGCATCTACAAGCCAGGGAGAGAGGCCCCAGGAGACACCACGCCTGCCCACACCTGATTCTCAGACTTCCAGCCTCCAGGCCTGGGAGAGAACACGCCTGTGGTTTCAGCCTCTCAGTCTGTGGTGCTTTGTTACTGTGGCCAGAGCTGGCTAAGGCAAAGGCTAAACAAGAAAACAGGAAGAGTCCAGAAGCTGAGCAGTGCCTGAGTGAACAGTTACTAAGATGAGACGGCAGGGCTGTTGAGTGTTCCTTGGGGGGAAGAGAGCTCTGCCTTCACCATTCACAAAGTAAATGTCAGGTGGAATATTGATCAAAAAAGTTTGTATAAGATGCTAAATTTAGAATCACAATATGGGAAGTCTTAGTGAATATTTAAAAAGAAAAGAAAAGCCCTGAGCACCATGGTTCATACCTGTAATCCTAGTAACTTGGAATGCTGAGGCAGGAGGATCGCAAGTTTGAGGCCAGAGGCAGCCTACACAATTTAATGAGACCCTGTCACAAAATAAAAACAAAACAAAACAAAAAGTACTAATGTTGCCCCTCAGTGGTAGAACTCTTGCCTAGAATATGCAAAGTCCTGGGTTCAACCTCTGAGTACTTGGGAGAGGGGGAAGAGAAGAAAAGAAAAGAAAATATAAAAGAAAAACTTTGTAGGAGAAGGTTGTCACTTTTTCTTTTCTCCTCTCTCTCTCTCTCTCTCTTTCTTTCTTTCTTTCTTTTCCTTTTCCTTCCTCCCTTCCTCCCTCCCTCCCTTCCTTCCTTCCTTCTTTCCTTTTATGAGACAGGGTCTTGCTGTGTAGCCCAGGCTGGCCTTTAACTGGCAATCCTCCTGCCTTGGCCTCCTGAGTGCTGGGATTATAGGTATGTACCACCACCCCAGGCTGCACCCCATTCTTTATGTGGAACATTCTCATTCCACAATAAAAGATGTCTTCAAGTGAGTGATTTTTTTTTTCTTATTTCCATAGAAGATTTCCCACTTTGAGATACACCTCAGTGGTCTCTTGTCCTGGAGAAAGGAGGCCCCGCTGACCTGGCCCTCTGCCTTCCCACTCTAGTGAGACCCTAATGGCATGAGCATTTTGTTCTCAACATTTCTTCAAAAAACATCATTTAAAATGATGTGTCAGGCATAGAGTTCTGATGTTTATCTCCAACCAGGCAAAGAAAATGGCTCTTTAGATATAAGGGATCGTTGTTTTGGTTGGAAGAGCCATGGAATTGTTTTAGTGGAGTCTTGCTAACCTCGATGTTTAAATGCCATTCATTTGTGTGCAGTGTCTTCATCTCTTTGAAGCCAGCTGTGTTCTGTAAGCTGTAATGAGAGGAAGCTGGAGAGACCCGAGGTTCGGAGTGAGCAGACCCACGTGAGTGTGCTCACGAGGGGTTCCCCAGGGAACCCTGGCCGGCGAGTGGAAGCAGGGCTGCCTCTAGCCCAGCTTGTCAGAAGAGAAGCCTGGGAGGGGGTGGGATAGCAGTGGCACCGGGGGCCCGAAGGACTGGATGTGGACTCGTGGGACATGGCAGCAGTGGCGGGAGGCTGGGGTGACCGCGTCCCAGCTTGCGGCTGGCAGTGCTTCATGTTATGGCTCTGTCCATTTTTCTTTACTTTCTGACTCTGACCAGACCCTTGGAGAAGCAGGCAATCACAGCATGACCTTGGGGGGAAGAGAGCTGTGTAATGAAATACAGAACTGGGGACCAGGTCCTGGCTCACAGGTGGCCCTCGCTTTCCTTTCTGGCATCCCATAGGTGGTCCTTGATTTCCTCCTTAGACTTTTCCAGAAACTGAGGGAAAGCAGTTTCCATTTTCTAATAAAGAACAATCCATCCAGGGCACGCTTGTCCCCTGTATTGCAAAAACAAAACAAAAAGCTTGTCACCACTCCTGACTGTGCTGGGCTCCTCCACTGTGGGCTGGCATGGCCAGAGACCCCACCTCTTGTCTCCTGGGACTGTAGCTGTAGCTGTGACTCAGCCAGGGTTGGGGACAAGGGCAGGGAGCCCTTCCTTTCTGCCCCATGTTGGCTCAGCCAGGAGGGTGGCCGTAGCACAGTGACCCTGTCATCCCCAGTGCCACAACCAGTGTTCTGGGTCCACCAGATTGTTCTGGAGGCTGTTCCTGGGTGACAGGGCTTTCTGGTGTGGAGCAGCCATCAATGACAACTTCATTTCTCACTCTGAAGGCCCCTGATAGTGGTGGGGTGTGGGAAGGTGGGTGATAAAGCTGAGCACTGATGGATTGTTGTTAGATGCTGTCGAGTCGTTATTGGACTCATAGTGACCCTAAGTACAACAGGTGAAACAATAGTGTTAGTGCTTCTCTGCTATTCATAGGGTTTTTAGTGGCGTTTTTCGGGAGTGGGTTGCCGGGTCCTTCTTCCAAACCTGCAGCTCCTGGTGTTCCCAGGTGGTCTCCCATCCAAGTACTAACCAGGCCCGACCCTGCTTAGCTTCCGAGATCTGACGGGATCAGATGCCACAGGGCTATGGCTGATGGATTAGAACTTAAAAAATTCCGGGCCCAGCCTTTTGGAAGCCCAGTGCTGGGGAATCAGCATGTTCTGGAGTCTGCTGTTGACTCCGGCCTTTTTGTTAAGCTCGCTGGATGCTTTAACCAGAAGAGACTGCAAACGTCTCTGGCCCACCCTGGGAGGAGTGGGTGGCTCCACAGGGGTCACAGAGATGGGGGCTCTGTCATGATCCTCAGTGGGACGGCAGGAAGGATCGGGGCTCAGGTCTCCTGTCTGGGAGGTGCAGGACACTCCCCACCCAGTACCTAGCATGTAGAATGGGTCACCCAGCTGCGGGCAGGGACATATCTTCTCAGTATCCCACCTTCACGATGTGGATTCAAGATGGGGACCTGCCTTCACAGTGCACCCACCTGCAGGTCAGAGCTGTGTAGCAGCCCACATGTTGGGTATCTGGGGCCCCAGGACTTGCAGCCCCTTGCCTTCTCAACCTTGCTCAGAGATGAGAAGGGGACCCCAACCCTGGAGCTTGCTTAGAACCAGATGTTCCCATTTGGAGTAAGTCCCTGCCACTGCTGAGCTGTCCTGCCAGTCTCCTAGTTACTGGCTAGGTGTCGGGGACCATGGACCAGTTCTGTATTTCATTACACAGTTCTCTTCCCACCAAGGTCATGCTGTGATTGCCTGCTTCTCCAAGGGTCTGGTCAGAGTCAGAAAGTAAAGAAAAGTGGACAGAGCCATAACATTAAGCATTAAAAAGTGGAAGCAACTTCACCGAACTGCGTAGTTGACAACTTGTGACCCCTCCTCTCTCTAATGCTAAGTCAGAGCCTTCTCTGTTGAAGAAAACAATTTGCTTCCTATGCATAACACAACCGGCAAGAAATCCCTGGCATGGCCAACTCCTCTCCAAGGTACCATTGATTTCTTCCTAGTTATTTAGTCTCATTATCCCTTGTCTTTTGCTGCCCACAGGGCCATAGGTTTCATTCTGTCCTTTCTGAGTAGCGGTCATGGTCTGATGGGGCTCCGAGAAAAGTGTGGGGAAGATATAGGGGCGGAGGGTCCTACCTCACTCCCTTTTCTGCTCACCTCTGTTACACCTGCGTAGGGCAGAGATTTAAGCCCGGCAAGAGTCTTGAGAGTGTCTTCATGAGTGGCCAGAGCTAAGATGCCTCGGTCCCCCTCATAGGATGGCAGCAGCATCCAGGGGAACGGATAACTTCCTTCCCATAGGCCAATTATCTCTCCCTTTAAATCTGATCTTAAAAATATGAAGAAGCAGCTCTGTAGGAAGAGACCTTGGAAGGACTCCTGACATGGGAAATGCAGGCAAGAGGAGCTCATCACATAGACCCCGTCAGATTCACAAAAATGTAGAAATCTGACAGTACTAAGTGTTGGCAAACATGTGTGGTAGAGGGATGAATTTGCTGGGAGTTAATGAGTACGCCCCGGCCATGCACGTTCTCTCAGCAATTTAGCAGTGTCTAGAAAAGTGGAATCGTGCCCTTCCTATCCTGCACCATTCCAGTCTCAGGCATTAATCAGACAACCTCTTCCAAGGGCATAAGGACACCATAATGGGAATGTTCATAACTTTGTTAGAATTGGAAAAAGTGCAAACAACCTAAATGTCCAATGACTGAATGATGGCGTAATTGCCATTTATATTGCAGCCATGTGCTCCCATACAGACGGAACTCATAACAGTGTTGAGCAGGAAATGCACCTTCGAAGATGCACATGGCTAGAAGTTAATTTATGTAGAAGTTAAATCCATGCATAACAATTTTGTGCATCGCTTTTGGGTAAATAAAGTAAGAGGATATTATATTAGTATAAGTTTAGAATCGTGGGCACCTTTGGAGAGAGGATTGAGAAGGGAATGAAACTTGGCTCTTGTATTCATCCACATTTTGGGGGACACATCTGAAATATTACATATTAAGTTAAAATATTTCCAAACCTGAAAAAAATAAAAGTACCCCCAGTTTTGGATAATTGGATGGTAGAAGGGGAACTCTGGCAGGTTTTCCTCCTCCACTCACGAGCCTCCAGCCCAGGATGGGAGATTGTCGCCCTGCAGCAAAACCCCTGGGCCTCCTGCCAGGCCTTGCCTTTGTGGGTCCCTCTGGGAGCCAGCGACTTTACTAGCTGCCCTCCTCTGAATTCTTGCGGAGTTTGACTTTTCCATCAGTTTGGGGGGAAGAAGGGCAGGCTGTCTCTCGCACTGTCTGGGAGCCCTCTGGGTCTGTATTTATGTATTCCCGAGGCTTCTCTTCTGCAGCCTTTTAAATGGTAAGTGATGGGTTCCTGACCCACAGTGGGAAGAAAGATGCCCCGCAGGTAACGTTATCTTTCCCTTTCATCTGCTAATCTCCCTGCTGCCTGCAAAACACCCAAGCTGTGCAATTACACCCTTCTCACCTCCAGGCTGGAAAACCTGATTCCCTCTTTCCTTCTTTTCTTTTCTCTTTCTTTCTTTCTTTCTTTCTTTCTTTCTTTCTTTCTTTCTTTCCTTTTCTTCTTTCTTTTCTCCTTTCTTTCTCTTCTTTCCCTCCCTCCCTCTTTCTTTCTTTCTTTTCTCCTTTCTTTCTCTTTTTCTTTTCCTCCCTCCCTCCCTCCCCCCTCCTTCCCTCCCTCCCTCCCTTCCTCCCTTCCTTCCTTCCTTCCTCTTTCTTTCTCTCCCCTCCTTCCCTCTCTCCCTCCCTTCCCTCCTTCCTTCCTTCCTTCTTGCAGTACTGAGGAGTCGAATTCAGGCCTTCATGCTTTGCAGACATTCTACCACTGAGTTATACCCGCAGACCCCTGTTT
>VMDO01000523.1:163262-271433 GCA_007922755.1 Pedetes capensis | reverse complement strand
CCCCTTACCCTCCCCTATGCTTCCCCACCCCCACCCTTCCCATCTATTTTACTTAGTAGTATTTTTCTATATGTCCTTGGGTTCCAGTTCTGTTTAAGATAGAAACTTTTCCTGTAGTGGTCTTTGTTTTTATTGTGTTAGAACAATTACATGCGATTTCTAGTCCATTTATATTGACATCATTCTTATCTCCCCCCCCCTTTTATTATGATCTGACCTTTGAATAGGATTTTTCCTTCTTGTAATTTTGAATCAGCTCCCTCATATGAGTGAGAACATGTATTGTTTCTCTTTCTGAGCTCGTGTTCTTTCACTCAAAATAATTTTCTCTAATTCCATCCATTTTGCTGTGAATGACCTTATTTTATTTTTCTTGATTGCTGAGTAGTATTCCATTGTGTATATATACCATAGTTTTTTTTTATCCATTTTTCTGTTGAAGGGCACTTTGGTTGATTCCATATCCTTGCTATTGTGAAAAGCGCCCGCAGACCTCTGTTTTACCTTTTATTTTGAAGCAGAGCCTTTCTAAATTACGCAGGCTGCCTCTGGCCTCGAACTTGCAGTCATCCTGTCCCCACCTCCTGAGTCGCCAGGGTTACAGGCATGAGCCACCCTGCCTGCTTGAAAACCTGATTTTCTTAAGGAGAAAAGAAAGGGAACCTCCTCTCAGAATGAATTAAGTTTGTAGTTCCAGAGAAGCTGCCTGCTCCAGGTTGCTGCCTAAGCTGCTGGGACAGCTGGAGGAGGGGATCCCGGGCTGGGCAGCAAGGAGCCTCCCACCAGCATGGAGGGGAGCAGGAGGACTCGAGGAGGGGCACAGTCCGTGGTGTGGATGGAGCTGGAGGGGCAGACATTCTTCAGGATGGGGAGGTTGAGAGTGGGTTCACAGAGACCTCAGTGTAGACAGATTACAGTATAGAGATTCTCAGTGTAGACAGACTGAGATGTAGACAGGGAAATGTGGAGTCTGCTGTAGAGCCTGTAGTGTTAGACAGAATGCGAGGTGTAGAGAGGTTGCCCAGAGACTGCTGTGTAGACCTTGCGGTGTAGACAAACACCAACATCCACCAGCGCATACCCTCTGTCCAGCCAGGTTGGCCTGGACTCAGTTTGTACCTTTGGAATGGCGAGGCGTGGGAACCATGAAGCTTTTCTTAGGGGCAGAAATAGCAGCGGAGGAGGAGGTGAACCCCTGTGGGCGCTTCACACCCCATTGCCTCCTGCCCCTCTCCGAATGCCAAGCCCACCCATCATTTCACTCCCAAACCCTTCAAAAAACCATCCTCAGGGCCATCGTCCCACCTAAAACGTGTTTCTCAATTGGAAGTAATTGTGCCCTCACTTCCCTCTTTGTTATGAATTGTTTAATTTCTTATGCTGCCAGGATTAAATAAAGCCTGGGCATTTCCACGGGCTGACTGATTGAAAGGCATCAACGTGGTCCCACTGCACACTGGGAGAGCCCAGTGCCTGGGGAGGCCCTTTGCAGGTTGAGGTTTCCCATCCTCTCTGTGTGGAAGTATATTTTGGTGAAGACCCAAATCCTTTCAGGTCTCCTCACCCAGGCGTTTGGCCTTCTCCTTTGAGTCACGTCTGGGTGACACTCACCCCGGTGCAGTGGGCCAGGTGGCTGGAGTCACATGCTGGTCAGCTGGGGCCCAGGCACCCCACGGGGGGCGATGAAGTCAGGTTTTATTAAAGCAAGATGCTTGAAGGATCTTGGCTCCTGTGGAGAGATCCAGCCCCAGGCCTTGAGTGGTAGGCCAGGCCCCCATCCCCTGCTCTGCAGCCCCACTCTGCTCCCTCCCGAGGCCTCCTGCTTCCCCTTTCAACCTTGCAGCTGCCCTTTGCCCTTTGTTCACCTCCTCCCTTTGTTCTTCTCTGGCCAGCTGCGGGGCCAAGCTGCCATTTGGAAGCTGGTTGTCTTGACTTGATTGACAAATGGGGGAGAAGCGAGGTGCAAAGGCTCACTGGGAGGAAGGTGGAAAACAGAGCTGCCAGCCTTGTGATGTTGGGCTCTGCAGGCCTCTCGGCGTGAGGTTCCTGAGCTCCAGGCTTGTTAGCCTTCTAAGTTAGAGGGCTTAGGGAGCTTTGCCTGGCAGCCCAGAAATTGCTGAGCTAAGGCAATAAAATCCTCTCTCCAACCAATTAGTCACCTCGGCACAGGAAGTTGGTGACCTAAGGTAGAAAATATGATTTAGAAAAATTGGCCCAGAAGCTCTTTAGACTTAATTCAGTGCATGGGAATGAATATCCAGATTATATCGTGACATTTGTTAAAAAAAAAAAAAAGACTCAAAAGTTTTGCCAGACTAGAAATGGAAATGTGTTATGTTCTGTAGAGGGTAATGGTCTTCGCTGTGCCTGACAGCCTTGGGGACCCTCAGTTCCAGCAAGGAAACCAAGAGAGGAAACAGTTCCTCAAATATTGTCTTAAGGGGGGGGGGGTGGTGATTCAGATAATTAAAAACTATATTGGTGGGCGCTGTGGCACAAGCCTATAATCCCAGCAACTCAGAAGGCAGAGGCAGGAGGATTGTATATTCAAGGACAGTTGTTGTTGTTGTTGTTGTTGTTGGGTGCTGTGGAGTCGGTATCCGACTCATAGCGACCTTCTTAGGGTTTTCAATGGCTGACTGCTTCGGGATTGCCTTGGGAGTGGATTGCCAGGCCCTTCTCCCATTTTTGCGGTGCTGGGAATTGAACTTGGGACCTCAGAGACTGCAGCTCAGCACTCTACCAACTGAGCTAAATCCCAGCCATTCAAGGCCAGAGGCCTGTCTCAAAATAAGACATTTTTAAAAAGGGGATCAGGGTGCAGCTCAGTGGTGGAGCACTTGCCTGGCATGCATGAGGCCCTGGGTTCCATCCCCAGTACTGCAAAACATGCAAAACTATTGCAGAAAAACAGGCCTAGGGAAGAGCATGGAAAATACTGAATTTATGTACTTGGAAGGCCTGCCTCTTTTCTTCTCTCTTTCCTTTCCTTTCCTTTTCTTCCTTTCTTTTCCTTTCCTTTTCTCCCCTTTAGGTAATCAAAAATAAATGGAGGGTAAGTAATCCTTTTTGTTGACCCATTTGGCAAATCCTGCTGGAGTCCTCCCTCAGGGATTCCTGGAGGAGGCTGGGCCACAGGGTCACCTCCTCTGCCTGCACACCCCACTGCAAGGCCCGTGTGGTCCTGCAGGGCTGTTTGCCTGGACTTCCCCAGAGGCTGGCCTGAGGACAGGCAGGGGGGGTTTGATTAGATGGTGTTGAATGAGGAAGGACTGAGGATCGACCTTGCTCAGGAGGGTAAAGAAAGAGAACAAGGGATTCTCCCGCAAGTGCCTGGACTCCCACAGGCTCCCTCCGGTGGTGCCCAGCATGCCCTCTGCCCTGTTGTTCTAGCAAGGTGGCTGGATGGTGAGCATTTCTCTCTAAGTCTCCTTCTTCCTTTCCTGTAGCTTTCTCAGTGGCCTTAACACAGCCTTCCTGAGACACTAGCCTGTGTCCTGGCAAGAGCCACACTGGCTTGAAATCCTCTTAGATTGGGGAACTTGTAATGGGGTGGGGTGGGGGGGAAATTGGGGATCCCACAGGGCCAGCGGGGCCTTTTCCCCAGAGGTGATTTGGAAGTGACTCAGGCTCCAGCAAGGGCTCTGTTGGGAAGGATTCAGTGACTTCTGGTCGCCAGGGCATGAAGGAGGGGACCAGGCAGCTGGCAGTGGGTGTGACGTGTGTCCTGTGCAGAGTGACAGGATTCTAGTGCCCTGGCGTCTCATCCAGAGCCCTCTGGTTGGTCAGACTGTGCGGAGCACACCCCCAGAAGGATTTTCTGCTGCGGTGGAAATACTTCGTACTTGTCCTGACCGTCCTTGACTGACCAAGTCAGTCACCGCCAGGCTCACGTGACCTCTGAACACTTGCAAAGTGAATAGTGAAAATAAGGAAGTAAATTTCTGATTTTACTTAACATAAAGATGCAGGTGCCTGTTGGGTGCCAGGGTGGACCAGCTCCCTACTGCCTTGAAGGGTTCTGTGTCGTCCATGCCAAGGGTCAATCTGTGGGAGCGGGTGGGTGAGGGCCGAGGAAGTGAATAGCTGGGCGCCTCTGCTGCAGCAGCTTGAGAAACTGAGCCTTGTTCCTAGTTCTGTGACCCTGCCTGGGTCTCCTCCACTCTCAAGAGGACAGCTGTCCTCGCCTCTGTGTTTCAGTTCCGTAACTGCGTAGTGTTGCCCTCTGATCCTGGGCATCCCTGTGTTACCAGCTCACAGCACTGTGACGTGAACACCCAGATGGGCGGCTCCAGCTACACATATTCGTTGTCTCCCAGCTCGGAGCCTGGACGTCTACATGTGGGCAGGGTTGGGTCTCCTAGGGCCTCTCTTCTCCTTGGTGTGCGGGTCCTGTCTTCTCCTTGCATCCTCTCATGATTGATTATCCCTCTGTGCGTGTCTGTGTCCTGATCTCTTCTTGTCTGTACGCCACTGTCTGAGCAGGACCCACCCTAATGGCTTCATATTAATTGAATGATCTCTCCTGGGTCCTTTCTCCAAATACCGTCCTTTCTGAGGGGATGAGATTAGGACGTCAACATTTGAATTTTGAGGGTTACAATTCAGCTCCTAACAGTGACTAACTGTGCTTTCTGTTGATTAACATTCTATGTAGCTGGCTTCTACAAAGGTAACAAACTGAATATCTTTAAATTATTATTTTAGTTACTTATATTTTTATTTTTGTGGTTCTGGGGGGTTCAACCCAGAGCCTCACACATGCTTTTTGCACGTGCTTTACTACTGACTCCAGCAACTCTAGCAACATTTCTAAGAATCTAGTTAGAAAAAATGCATACACAGAAGCCCTGGCTTGAAGAGCCGGGGCCCGCAGGGACACACTCTGTGCAGTTACATCTAGGTGCCTAGGACTGCGTGGATAGGTGGCGAGGTCGGCACTGAGTCTCTCAGACCCTGGCTCCGGTCACACCCTGGATTTTTCCTCAGATCTGTTTGACGGTGGGTGTGATGTTTCTTGACTGGAGTTATGGGGTGGTATGGGGTGCGTTCTCTCAGGGTGCAGCTTACTCCCTGCCCAGCCCCCTCTGGATAAATGTGTGACTGTGTCGAATGTGTTTGAGGATTCGTGGACAAGTTAGAGCGTCGAAGTCATTGTCTCTGTGGCATGGGGCCACGAGTGGCCAGAATCAATGGTGGTCCCCCACTTCCCCCTTGCTTCCCACTCCTTTGTGACTTTTAAATTTTGTCCCTGTGTGTGTGTGAGAGAGAATGGTCCCTGTTGAGGAAATAAATCTAACCTAACTTTGAAAAAAGAAAGTAGAGAAGGGAGTCACTGCTTGTCCTTTGCCCTGACATTGAGAAGGATGCTGTTACCCACCCCACCCCTGTCCTGGGGTGGAATGTAGAAAAAAAAAAATCATTATAGCACTTTAATGGCAGATATTCACTAAATTTGTATGTTCTATAGACTGGGATTCCTCTACAGATGGGATTCCTCATCCTCTCTCCTAGAAGTACAGCCCAACGCCTCATTTGTTCATAATGATATTCATTAACAGGGCTGGGGTTTAACTCAGTTGGCAGAGTGCTGCTTTGCATGCTCTGAGGCCCTGGGTTCTATCCTTAGCATTGCAAAACTGGGAGAAGGACCTGGCAGCCCACTCCCAATACAATCTGCCATCGAAAGCCCTATGAATAGCAGAGAAGCACTGATGTAGTGCCAGGCATGGCGCAGTGTCGGGGAATATTTCGTTCTGTTGTACATAGGATTGCTATGAGTTGGACCTGACTTGATGGTACCTAACAACAACAACAACTCATTAGTGCTCCTTTTCCTGTGTTGGTCAAATTTCCCTGGCTTTGGGGGGTGGGCAGCTTCATCTTGGATTTGTCTTTTAAGGAAATGCACAGTTCTCTTGTCACAAGCTTTCTGTCGGAGGATTCTGCAAGTGTGCCAGGTGTTGAAGTTTGATCTCTAGGGAGCAAAGGTCCTTCTGCCACATGTGCTTTGTTGAGAATGATGGGCTCAGTTGGTTGGGGCTCACAGTGGCTCCTTTGAGCTCCTCAGAGTGCTGGCTGTGTGACTGGGATCTTCCGGGACAACGATAATGAACAAACTCAGACCCAGTCTGCAGGGGACTCAGGTTTTCTAGACAGAGTCTGACAGACAGTCACTGGTTCGGTGTGGAAGATGCAGTGGGGTGGGTCTGTCTGTATGAGGTTCTGGAGGACCTAGGGGAACAGCACCTGCCACCAGGCGAGACAAGGAGGGCCTTGCAGAAGAGGATGCGGCCCTAGGGTTGATCCTGCCCCATGGGGCACCTTCGCCAGGTGAGCAGGTAAGAAGGGCCACAGAGGTGAGAGGGAGCCAGGGACTGGAGGGGGCTATTATGGTCTACTGAGGCAGGATTCAGTCCTTCTCCCTCCCTTTCCATTTCCTCTGCCCACACCAGTCTGTAGAACACACAAATTTAGAACGCACAAATATCTGCCATTAAAGTGCTATGTTGGTATTTTTTTTTCCTAGCAGTAAAAGGATTTTTTCAAGTACTGTAAATATCCTCTTTGTTGGAGCCTTGTGACTTTCTATACACTCTGCAAGTCTTTTAAACCTTATGTGAATTATGGGTTCTTCATCCTTGGAGCCTGTCTTTGTTAGCCTCCTTTTGAGGAGAAAATAATTGATTATGTTTGGGGATAATAATACCTTGAGTTATTTATGGGCTTTTTTCTGGGAGCTCTGGAACACTTTGCAAATGCAATCTAATTATAACCTTGACAGCTTCCCACCCAGGTAGGGGCAGGTATTATTACCCTGTGGCTCTCCTCCTCCTATTTCAGCATAGACGTAAACCTGAGAGATAAAGTGACTTAAGTATGATTTAGTCTGTCAACAGACATAGTAGGAATAAGTGGTGTACAGGCACACTTTGGCCGTATTGTGGGTTTGGTTCCAGATCGTTGCAGTAAAGTTGCTATTCTAATAAAGCAAGTCACACGATTTTTTTTGGTTTCCCAGTACAAAATAAAAAGTGTGTTTAGGCAATAGTGGAATCTATTAAGTGTGCAATTGCATTATGTCTAAAAACCAAACATACTTTAATTAAATGGTTTCTTGCTAACAATGCTAAGAATCATCTGAGCCTTCAGTGAGTCATGGTCTTTTTGCTGGCAAGGGGTCTTGCCTTCATGCTGATGGCTGCTGAGTGATCAGGGCAGTGGCTGCTGAGGCTTGGAGTGGATATGGCAACCAATCTATTTCTTTCTTTCTTTCTTTCCTTCTTTCTTTCTTTCTTTCTTTCTTTCTCTGTTTCTTTCTTTCTTTTGTGGTACTGGGGGTTGAACTCTGGGTCTCGTGTTTGCATGCTCTGCAAGTGCTGGACCACTGAGCTGCATCCCCAGCCCATTTTTTTTTTTTTTTTTTTTTTTTTTTTTTTTTTTTTTTTTTTTTTTTTTTTTTACTTTTTGAGACAGGGTCTCGCTAAGTTATGCAGATTGCCTGTGGTCTTGAACTTGCGATTCTCCTGCCTCTGCCTCCCAAGCCGCTGGGATTACAGGTGTGCATTACCACACCCGGCCGATGTGGTGATTTCTTAAAGTAAGACAACAGTGAAGCTTGCCTCAATCAATTGACTCCTCATTTCCCAAAAGATGTCTTTGTGGCCTATCATGGTGTTTGAGGGCATTTTATCCGTAGTAGAATGGCTTTCCAAATTGATGTCAGTCCCCTCAAACCCTGCGGCTGCTTTATCAATTAAGTTTTATGTCATATTCTAAATCCTTTGTTACCAGCTCAGCAGTGGGCTGGGGTTTAGCTCAGTTGGTAGGGTGGTGTGCTGCACTCTCTTAGGAGAGGGTTCGATCCCCAACACCACAAAAATGGGAGAAGGACGTGGAGATCCACTCCCTAAGCAATCCTGAAACTGTCAGACATTGAAAACCGTTGGACCACACCTATCTGTAAGCCATGGCTCCTAACCTGCTGGAGTTCCATCACAAGATTGCAGCAGTTCAGTCTCATCTTTAAGTTCCACCTCTAATTCATGCGCCATCTCCCTCACATCTGCCATCAACTTCCTGACTGTTGTCTTAAACCCCTCAAAGTCATCCATAGGCTTGAAATGAACTTCCCCCAAACTCCTGTTAGTGGTGGCATTTTGGCCTCTTCCTGTGAATCACAAATGTTCTTAGTAGCATCTAGAATGGTCAGTCCTTTCCAGAAGGCTTTCATCTTCTTTTGCCCAGACTCACCAGAAGAATCAGTATCAGTATCGAGAGGGGTGTAGTGGCGCATGCCTGTAATCCCAGCACTTGGGAAGCTAAGGCAGATGGATCGTGAGTTTGAGGCCAGCCTGGGCCAAATAGTGAGACTTTGTCTTACAAAATAAATAAATAAATAAATAGATAGATAGATAGATAGATAGATAGATAAATGAATAGAAATAAAAATAAATTGCTCTGTATGGCAGCTGTAGCCTTATAAAATGTGTCTCTTAAATAATGACCCTTGGAAGTCACAATTCTTGTTTCATGGGCTGCAGAATGGATGTGGTGTTATCTGGCACAGAAACAGCAGTCTCATATCTGCAGGAGAGCTCTTGGTGACCAGGTGCATTGTCAATGAGCAGTAATATTTTGAAAGAAATCCCTGCACCTACGTTCTTTTCTGAGCAGTGGGATTCAACAGGTGGACCTGAAACATTCAGGAAATCACGGTGTCAGTGGATGTGTTGCAAAGCAAACTTTGTTGTGGGCACCGGCAGAGTGGATTTAGAATAATTCTTAAGGAGTCTCCGATTTTCAGAATGGTAAATGAGCATTGGTTTTAACTCAGAGTCACTGCAGTATAGAACATATGTTTACATGATAGTGTGAATTAGTCCCTAACAAGGGAGTCAGCCTGTCCCTTGAAGCTTTGAAGATAGGCATTGACTTCTGTCTAGCTACGAAAGTCCTGGATGCCCTCTTCTTCCAATAGAAGGCTGTTTCATCTACACTGGAGAAATCTGGTTTAGCATAGCCAGCTTCATCGATGATCCTAGCTCAATCTTTTGGATAACTCGCTGCAGCTTCTACCTCAGCCCTTGCCTCCTCCCCTGACACTTTTATGTTATGGAGGGGACTTCTTTCCTTAATCCTTAAGAATCAATCTCTGCTAGCTTCAAACTTGTCTTCCACAGCTTCCTCATCTCTCTGAAATGATTCCTCTAGCATTGAAGAGAGTCAGGGCCTTGCTCTGGCTTCCCTTTGGCTCATGGGAATGTGGTGGCTGATTCGATCTTCTATCCAGACCACTAAAACATTCTCCATTATCAGCAGTAAGGCTGTTTGCTCTCTTTTAACATTTGTATGTTCACTGGAGTAGCACATCTCGTTGCCTTCTAGAACTTTTCTGCATTCATAGCCACGCTGATGTTTTGCACAGGAAGCCTAGCTTATGACCTCACTTGGCTTTCCGCATACCTTCCTCCCTCAGCTTAATCAGTTCTAGCTTTTGATTTGAAGTGAGAAATGTCTAGTTCTTTCTTTCACTTGAGCACTTTGAGGCCAATGGGTCATTATTAATTGATAAGATGGGGTGAGAAATGGGGAATTATCCGGTCAGTGGAGCGATTAGAACACACGTGACATTTATTGATGAAGCTCATGGTCTTACCTGGGCTCAGTTGTAGTGCCCTAAACAGGGACCACTGCCGCAGATCACTGTAACAGGTAAACAGATACCATGATGAGGGAAAAGTTTAAAATACTGTGAGAATCACCAAAATGAGACACAGAGACGTGAAGTGAGCTCACACTGCTAGAAGATTGGCACCGCTAGACTTCCTCGATGCAGAGCTGCCACCGACCTTCAGTTTGTGAAAAATGCAATTGCTGCTAAGTGCCATAAAGTGAGACTCAATAAAGCAAAACCTGTCTCTGTAATGACTTGATAGAAAATGATTTGATAACGACTTTTTTTTTCTTTTGTGATGCTGGGGTTTGAACTCAGGATCTTGCACATGCACATCAAGCGCGCTTCCACAGAGCTGCACACCCAGTGCTGATAATGGCATTTTGGATGGTTCTTCAGAATTACCAAAGGCCAAAGAAGAATTAATTCTTAGGAGTGCATGTGATAGTGCCGTATGGCAACACTTACTACATGCCCTAAAGGTCCAGTTATTTGGGAACATCGAGAGGATGAGTTCCCCTTTGTCTATATCTCTCTCCCCTTTCCCTGAACACCATAGTTTTTGTCTGACCTTCTTGATCATTTTCTGGCCAATGAACTCCTCTCTCTCCTGGGGAGGTCACTCTGTGTCTCTGCTCCCTGTCATCCCAGGTTTGCCTCATCCAGGCTGTTCCAAAGCCTCCCTGGACCTTTTTCATGATCATCTTTCAGGAAGTGTGAGTAATGCTTTGAGTGTGTTCTGGTGAGTAAGGTTGGAAGCAGTGGAAGGAGGGATGGGAAGAGGAGCTAGAAACTTTCTAACAAATGGTGCCTAGTGGGTAAGTTTTCTGAGTTCATGTAAGTTCCACAGGTATGGGCTTGGTAGTTTAGCTGGGTATCATTCTCAGTTGACCATCCTATTCTTTTGAATGCCACCCCACAGTCTCTAGCCTCCTGGGCTGCCTTCCGAGAGATCTACTACCGCTTAGAGCCTCATTTTTTTTCTGGTAAATTACTTTTGCTTGGAGAGGTTTTGGGACCTTCTGGTTATTCTTGGTGTTCTGAAATTTCACTATGTGTTAAATTTACCTATCTTTTGGTTCATTGTTCTCAGTGCTGGTGTGGCTCTTTTAATATGGACACTTACATCTATCAGCAGTACTTTGCATTCTTCTATTAATAATTCTCCCATTTTAAATTTTTAATTTTTTGTCTTTCCATTTTGTTTCTTTGTTCTTGTCTAGGTCTATGGAAAACCAACATGCTGTTTCAATGCTATAATTGAAGTTCTCTTTTAATATTGGCATCATATTTCAATTTTCCAAAAGTTCTTCCTAATTATTCATTTTCATTGCATTCCGCTCTATTTTAAGAGCGCAATACCTTCTTTAATGTCTTCAGAGATTTAATGTTTCTTCTTGTGGCTCCTTGATTTTCTTCATTTCCTTTGAAGTCTTTTTCTTTTACTTTTCACTACTGAGGGGTTGAACCCAGGGTTTTATGCATGCCAGGCAAATGTTCTCTCACTGAGCTGCCCCACAGATCCCTTTTAATTTTTTTTTTTTTTTTAATTTCGAGACAAGATCTTCCTAAATTGTATAGGGTGGACAAGGTCTTGCTAAGTTGTACAGGCCACCTCTAGCCTTGAACTTGTGATTGTCTTGCCCAGCCTCCTGAGTGGCTGGGATGATGGACTTATGCCATGGGACCTGGGCCCTCTGGGGAAATGTGTCTTCTTACACTGGCTCCTTTTTTTCCTGCGGGGGAATTTCTGTAGATGTCTCCTGATCCTTGGTTGGTTTTCAGTTGAAGTAACAGTGTATGACTTGTGTGTCCATGTGTGGATGGTCTTCCTGCTGCCGTGCTAGCAGTGGGGAACCCCTTATGGTGTTTTGTCCTTGGATGGCACCTCCCCTTTCTCCTCCAGGCGGAGGGTTCGGCTGCTGTGCTGTGTCTGTTAATTTGCTTTCTTCTGGCCATTTATGGAGTTCTCTCGCCTCCTGTGACCTCCCTCCTGTTCTCTGGGGTTGTGGTTTTATACCTTATTTTGTTTTGTTTCTATCATTTTATGAGGCTTTTAGAAGTGAAAAAGAAAGTACGTGGTCAATCCAACATTTTTTGATTGGTAGATGAAATAATTTGAGAAGAATGGCAATAGGCCTTTTTCTGTTTTCTGGTGACTGTTTTTCTTTCTTCCTTTTTTTTCCCCCGGTCCTGGGTGGGAGATTGAACCCAGGGCTTCACACACGCTAAGCAAGTACTGTACCACTGAGCTGCACCCCTAGTCCCTTTTTTCTTTTTGATTTTGAGCCAGGGTCTCACTAAGTTCCACGGGCTGCCTCTGGTCTTAAACCTGCCTTAGCCTCCTGAGTTGCTGGGATTGTAAGTGTGCCCAGCTTGTTGGCTCTTAAAATAAGAAAATTAAACGATGAGTTCTTTAGGACCCCTGGAATGCTTTAAAAGCATTTTTGTTTCTACAACTATGTGAAGTGGATTCAGAGAGTTGCTGGCATTTCCGTATACACGCCCTGTTGCTAGATGTTTGTTACTTTTCATTTAGTCAGCTTCTTGTCCATTAACAAATTTATCAATAAAAATATGAAAGCACTTGAAGAATATTTTTAGGGATTTCATTCCCATCACTGAAGGTTGAACTTATAGTAGAAATCTGCTCACTCTTACTTGTTGTTGTTAGGTGCCATCAAGTTGGTATCCAACTCATAGCGACCCTACATACAACAGGTAGAACACTTGTTGTTAGGTGCTGCCCAACTCATAGCGACCCCCTTAGGGTTTTCAATGGCTGACTGTTTCGGGATTGCCTTGGGAGTAGAACACTAGGTTAGTGTTTCTCTGCTATTCATAGGGTTTTCAATGGCTGACTGTGTCTTGGGAGTGAGTTGCCGGGTCCCTCTCCCAAGCCTACGGCACATGGTGTTCCCAGGTGGTCTCCCATCTAAGTACTAACCCGGCCCTACCCTGCTTAGCTTCCAAGATCTGACGGGATTGGATGCCACAGTGGTCTGGCTGGAGGCATACTGCTTGAGGACCAGTAATTGTCTGGGATAACTAAAAATGTCCTTTAAAGTTGGAGAAATGTAATAAAAGGATGCATCCATATAGTAAATATCTTATTCAACTTAAATCATGAATTTCCTTTAATTCACCAGTTTTTGATGGAGACCAAGGTCTTTCATTGATGGCCAGCGTATAGGAGTTTCCAGTTATCTTTCTTGCGTAAGATATATCCAGGGTTTTCAGTTTAGATTTCTTTAGAGGTGGAATGAAAGCTGGAGGAATCTTGTGCAGCTGACTGAGGTCAGATGCTGATAATATTTTCCTGATCACTTACAGTTCTGTCTTCCATATCTCATTCTAACACTTTTTTTTCATTGTGTATCGATTGCAAAGCCAGACTAATTTTGTGTTGCACGCTATAACTTCTTCATGTTCATATTTCCTTATAAATAGTACATAAAGTCATCCTTCCATATCTGCAGGGGATTGGTGCAGGGCCCCACGAGGGTACTGAAGTCCTCAGACACTCAAGTCCTTTATGTAAAACAGTGAAGTGTTTGTGTATAACCTACACACACCCTCCCATATGCTTTAAATCATCTCTAAAGTACTCATGCCTGCAGCCATAGCCCTGTGGCATCTGATCCCGTCAGATCTTGGAAGCTAAGCAGGGTCAGGCCTGGTTAGTACCTGGATGGGAGACGGCCTGGGAACACCAGAAGTTGTAGGCTTGGGAGAAGGACCTGGCAACCCCCTCCCAAAAATCAATCTGCCATTGAAAACCCTAAGAACAACAGAGAAGCACTGACAATAGTGTTTCCCCTGTTGTACAGAGGGTCGCTATGAGTCGGATACCGACTTGACGGCACCTAACAACAACAACAACAACAAAGTACTCATAATTTCTAATGCAGTGGTGGTGCACACCTGTAATCCCAGAACTGGGGAGGCTGAGGCAGGGAGGATGGAGAATTCCAGGCCAGCCTGGGCTCCCTAATCAATAAAAAGAAAATCTAATACAATGTAAATACTATACAAATAGTTGTTACACTGTATGTTTAGGGAATGACAAGAAGGAAATCTGTAGATGTTCAGTACAGATGCAGTTTTCTGTTGGAATATATTTGATCTGTGATTCATTCAATTCCTGGATGCAGAACCCTTGGATATAGAAGGCCAACTATATTTAAGTAATATTTAATTACATAATTTAATTCCTATAAGTGCAACTGGCATAAACAGACTTGAGAACAGACGTGGTTTGGTCCTGGGAGGCATGGACCTGTGTTTCCTAGGGTAGAAGGGAGGAGTGGGTGCTCAGCGTGTCCTACCAAGGCTGTGAGGAGCCTCTTGGAAGGAAGTTTGGGCATTAGGGAAGCCCCCACTGAGGGGATATTGAGGCCCTGCCCTGTCTTTTTCTTTGCTTCCTGGCTGCACCATATGCTCCTGCTAAAGCCATGAGGCCCAGTGATCAAGGACTGAAACCTGAAACCAAAACAAACCTTCCCTCCTTATAAGTTGATTTATCTCAAGCATCTTGTTACAGCAATGGAAAGCTAACACACTGGCTAAATCCTTTTGTTGGAATAGTCCTGCTCTGCAGCAGGTCACATTTGACACCACAGCATGGAATGAAGGGCCTTTCCTTTTTCTCTGAGCGTGAGCCCAAGCGTCATGGGTCCTTCTGGCCTTTTCTGGGTGGGAGGCTTCACTAGCCTCCTTCCAGGTGGCGGTTGTCACTTTCCCATGCCCTGACTTGCTTTTCTGCAGGAAGAGACTGAATTACAGACTTCAAGTCCTTGTTAAATCAAAGCCGCTCAATTCCTCCACCCCATTCAACAAGACCCCCAGACGCAGAAGCCTTTCATGTACTTCAGATTTACCACTGAGGAGTAGTGAAAGTGAAAGTGTCAGAGGTAATTTACAGCCTGGATTTGCAGGGGAGGGAACAGGTTCCCCTGCAGGCATCTCTTGGAGGAAGAATCTGGATGGGAGTGTTGTGAGGACCCTGGGATCTGGCTGCTTCGCCAGCGCTGGGTGGATTATGTGGTGGCAGCGTGGCCCTACGTGGGGCTGGGCTGGCACGCTGTGTTCCTATGGCGGTTGTGTGTGCGTCTGCCTGGATCCCACGCCCTCCTCCTGGCCCTGAGATGGCAGCCGAGGAGCCTCTTGCACCCTGTGCTCTCATTTGTGGCTTTTGAATGCTCTGGCCAGAGAAATTGCCAGAGGTTGGCGAGTGGATATGGGCCAGGTATCGTGAGTTGGCATGCAGTTTCATCTAAGTGCAAAATGATGAGAAGAGGGAAGAAGCCCTGCCTTCCCTTATGCTAATTTATCCAGAGGCATGGACTAGACTCATAGAGCCAGAGGGAGTGTTGCAGGGGAATGGGAGGGACAAACCCACAGCATCAGACTTGAAGGGGGACAGGATGATGACGACAGAGATGATAGCACTGAGCAGCCGAGTCTCCATGAGCTTTAAGAATTTCAGGGAAGCTGTGCTAATGGTCTCTCACGGAATAAAAAATACATCATGCCACAATGGCCTGTGGCCCTCGTTCCTTGGTCTCATGCAAAGCATCCCTACATGCCTTTACTTTTTCGTAGTGTGTAAAGGACCAAAGTATCCCTGTCCTCTCGGCCAAGCCTGTGTTGTTCCATTGCTGTGACACTTGTCTTCCCGTCCACAGCGAAGAGCTGCCACGGGGGGTTCTTAGTCTCCATGTTTCTGTATTTCTAGCCCAGCTTCTGCCCTGTGTTTTGCTCAGGGACAGTCCTGCCTCAGAAGCAATGTGCAATAGAAGGAACGGGCTGGGGTTTAGCTCAGTTGGTAGGGTGCTGCTCTGCGCACTCTGAGGCCCTGGGTTCAATCCCTACCACCGCAAAAAATGGGAGAAGGACCTGGCAGCCCACTCCTGAAACAATCAGCTATGGAAAACCTTATGAATAGCCGAGAAGAACTGACATAGTGCCAGGCATGGCACAGTGTTGGATAGTGTTTAGTAGTCCTGTTGTACACAGAGTTGCTATGAGTTGACCCGACTTGACAGCACCTAAGAGCAACAACAACAACATAAGGACCCCAGTGTAGGAGCCGCTGAAGGAGGGCCGACTGATGGGCGCCCTTACCAAAGTCTGTGCTGATCAACACAGCGGATTCAAACTGGCGCAGATGCCTCCTGGTGCCTCCTCAGGGACTCCCCTGGAAGCAAGGAGCTGGGCATGTTAGAAATATCGGGGTTCACTGACCTGGAAGAATAGCAGCTTGCCTTGGGTCATACTGTTTACTCATGGCTAAAACCACAAGGGAAGCCCCACAGCGGGCAGTGCTGACTTGGTGGTGTCACCCCAACAGTGTCTGTGTGAGAGTCAGCACCCAGAAAGCTTTCCTCACACCATCCACTCAATCTAGGTCTGGAATCTCTTTAAAAAGTAAATAAGAAAGCACATGGGCAAATAAATAATGGACAAACCTTTACTTAGGATCATTTATGGAGAAAATGAAATTCTCTACACATCTGCTTTTGTTATCTATTGCTATGTAACAACATACTGCTCTATGATCTAGAGGCATTTAAAAAATGGTAATGCTTTGTGCCGGGTGCAGTGGCGCACGCCTGTGATCCCAGTGGCTTGGGAGGCGGAGGCAGGAGGATCACAAGTTTGAGATCAGAGGTAGTCTGCGTAACTTAGTGAGACCCTATCTCAAAAAGTAAAAAAATGGGCTTGGGGTGCAGCGCAGCTCAGTGGTCCAGCACTTGCAGAGCATGCAAGTGTGAGGCCCTGGGTTCAACCCCTAGTACTGCAAAAAAAAAAAAAAAAAAAAAAAAAGGTAATGTTTTGTGGCACCCGGTTCTGGGTTGGTAGAGTTCCCTCCTGGGCCCTCTCGTGAGCTAAAGGGATCTGAAGGCTCAGCTGGGCTGGTTGTCCATGGTGTGCACTGAGGAGGCTGCCCGTTGATGCTGATTGTTGGCTTGGAGTTGGGCCCGTAAGGGGGTCCCTCCAACCTGAGAGCCCACATGTGGCCTCCCCGCGTGGCTTGGCCTTCTCACAGCACGCTGGCTGGATTCCAAGGAGGACTCTTCCAAGAGTGAGTGTTTTTAAGGCAGGAAGCACATCTGGGCAGCTGCGAGTTTCATTCCAAACTGGCCCAGGGCCACTTCCTCCCCAGGCACACAGCCCACCCTGACTCAGGAGGGTGGGGCAGTAGAGCCTGGCTCCTGAGGAGGGTGGACCAGGGGCACCTTGCAGAAGGGCACGGGAAATGGGAAATGGCCTTTCTTTGGGACATACAATGTGTCAGGGGATTTTAACATCAAGATTCCATATAAAATCCCTGAAATCGGTGGGTGTCCGTTGCCTTATCACGGCACGGGAACTTGGTCTTCCAGCCTACAGGTTGATTTGGTGCTTTGTTCATGTAGCCAGATCTTATCCAGTGCATGCTGTGTGACGCTGTGTGGCCAATGAATAGCAACATGAAGCAGATGGACAGAGAGGGAGAATGAGGCAGATAATGGCTGAGTGGGAGAAAGACACACACACACAGAGTGGAATAGCTGTAGAGCCGACAGCTGCTCTGCATACAGCAGGAGACCAGTCGTAAACAGAAAAAGTGAGCCTTGCCAGAGGAGAGGCAGCAGGGCAGAGCCACCTGTGAGAGCTGGTAGGGACAGCAAGGACAGCCCACCCCAAGCCTGCCTTGCTCACCTCTCAGACACTTACCTGGGCCTTGCGAAGGCAGCCGAGGGCTTCTGTGGCCAGCAGAGTCCTTGAACTTCAATGCACGCACATCTCTCTGGAAGGCGCTGCTTTAAAGAGTAATTTGGTCGATGTGTAAAATAATTCAGTGTTCAGTGTTGGTGTTAACGGTCCTTGACGATTGTGTTTTGACAATGTGCAGTCCGCTAATAGCATTCCAGAAACTGAAGGATTATCCCATCTGGAGTTTTCTTGACCTCGTGAGTGCCACTTAGAATAAACATTTTCCCCAGGTGTATAAAACTATTCTACACACTAGCTCAGGCTCGCCCCCCAAATCGGGGCTATAGCTGTGGCTTGGGGCCATGTGCAAGGCTGCGTGAAGCAATGTAGTCCAGATTGGCTGAAATAGGAGGGTGTGTTTTTTTTTTTTTTTTTTTTTGTCATCTGCACTTCAACATGAGTATTTTATTCAACATTAAAAAATGACTTTTGATATTGTTTTCAACATTGCAGAGATGTTTCAGTCTCATGAAAGTGATGTGGGATATCTGTGCCCAGGAATTGAAAGGCGTACAGTGATCATAAATATCTAGGCCACGAAGATAAGTGAAAGGAGGAATATACATCCATTTTTCTTTGTTGATAGGTGTTGAAAGGCTTTGCTTCGCAGGAGCTCTGGGGGAGTTGCTGTGGAGACCAGGTCTGGCTCTTTTTGGGCTCAGATGGCTGGTACCTGGCCTGGGGCAGCCTGCATACCCTGTCCCTTCTATTCTGTGCCGAACAAATTTCCTTGGTTTTAAAACAGGGGCTTTAGGGCAGATTATAGTGTTCTACTGTTTGGGCAGTTGGTTTCAATCAAGAAAAACACAATGTTGCCATATTTGATGACTAAATTATTCAGTAATGACTTCAATCAGACGTTGCCAAACCTTTTCCATAAAGGACTGAGTAGTAAATAGTCCCGGCTTTGAGGGACATACTGTCTCTGTGGCGACCGTTCCGCTCTGTTCTGTGGTATAAAAGCAGCCGGGCATGATGAGGAAGTGCTATGTCCTATTAGAGTATTGTGTGGCCACATACTCTTTCCATGCCGCAAAGTCGTCTTCTGATGTTGTTTTCAATCCTTTAAAATTGGAGCAATGATTCTTGGGTTCTAGATTAGGCTGTGGGCCACAGGTAGTTTACTGCTTCTCCCTATCTTGAAGAAATAATCACTTCTCCCTATCTTCCAGGAACAATCTCAAATTAATCAGATACTTGACTTAGTAATGTTTAGTTCTTTTTCTTAAAAAATTCCTGAGGTGGGCGCCATGGCACATGCCTGTAATCCCAGCCATTTGGAGGCAGAGGCAGGAGGATCACAAGTCAGAGGCCAGAGGTAGCCTGCGCAACTTAGTGAGACTGTCTCAAAAAAAAAAAAAAAGAAAAGAAAAAAAAAGAATAGGGAGTGGAGCACTTGCATAGCAAGGATGAGGCCCTGGGTTCAACACCCCCCACTCTAGTGCTGAAGAAGAAAAAATCCTGAAAAAGACTAAAACACTTTTTTTCTTTTAGATTTTAGACTGACACACAGTAAAATTCGACTTTTTTTTTTTTTAATATACAGTTCTGTGAATTTTAACGCAGATATTCTGTCAGGAGACACAATGCTTCCATGTCCCACGGAACTACCGTATAGTACCCCTTTATAGGTGCCTTTGCTCTAGCCACAAGCTTCGGCCACCACTGACCTGCCTTCTGTCTCTGTAGTCTTGTGTTTTCAAGAACGCCATGCCGCGAATCATATGGTATTTAATCTTCCAAGCTTCTGTCACCCTGCAACATAATTCTTTTGCCATTCACCCAAGTTGTTACAGATGTCAGTAACTCATTTCTTTCTGCTGTTGGTCAGTGTCCCATTGTGTGGTTGTGACCCCCCTCCCCGTTTACTTGTCTCTTCACCTGTTGAAGGGCATTGCAGTTATTTCTAGTTTTGGGCAGCTATAGGTAGAGCTGATTTCAGGTTCATGTGTAGGCTTTTGTGAGAACCTAGATTGTTCTTTCTCTAAGGTAAATACCTAGGAGTGGATTGCTGGGAGATGTAAGTATATGTTTTACTTTATAAGAAACTGCCAACTATATTCCAGAATGCATTTCTAACCACAGTGCCTATTGGTGGATACTCTGTCTCTTGGAGCCTGTTAAATATTTTGCTCCACATCTTTTGACCTCCATTATTTTAGTGAAAGATCTGTAGTCATTAGGATAGGTTATTCTCTGTCAATAATTTGTTCTTTTTTCCCTTTGTCTTCAGTTTCCACAGGTGGATTATTGTGTGTCTGGGTCTAGAATTCTTTGAATTGATCAGTTCTGGAGTTCATCAAGCTTATTTTCGGGGCCTGTTTTTTTTGGGGGGGGGCACATTTAGGAAATTCTTAGCTGTTATTTTTTTTCACTTTTTCATCTTGTCCCTCTAGGAGTTTTGATAAGATGACAGTTACCTATATCACTTTGTCTCATTGATCTTTGATGGTCTCCTCATTGTTTTAAGTCTCTTTTTCAGATTGTGTAATTTTTATTGGGGCTGGGGTTTTAGCTCAATTGGTAGAGTGCCTGCTCTGTACTGTCTGAGGACCTCAGTTTGATCCCAGGTTCTTCCAGATCTTGGAAGATAAGCAGGGTTGGGCCTAATTAGTACTTGGATGGGAGACCACCTGGGAGCACCAGGTGAGGCTTGGGAGAAGGACCCAACAACCCACTCCCAAAAAATCAATCCACCATTGAAAACCCTATGAACAGCAGAGAAGCACTGACAATAGTGTTTCACCTGTTGCACGTAGGGTCGCTATGAGTCGGATACCGACTTGATGGCACCTAACAACAGCAACAGCAATTTTTATTGACATTTCATTTCATCACCCTGTAGTTCTTGGTCACATTCATGGAGGCTATTCTTCTAATTATTAAATGCTTCCATTCTCAAATTCCTGTTTTTTCATTTTCATAACTTTTATGTGTCTGTTGAGACATTTTATCTTTCTGTTTGCTTCCAAAATTATCGTTACTTGTTGGGCATTTTTATAGCAGTTTTTGTCAGGGAACTTCAACATCTATAATGTTTTGTTACTCATGTGTATTAGTTGTTTGAGATTTCCTGGCTATCTTTATGTTGAGTGTCTTTGGATCATATCGTGGAAGTTTTCCACATTTCATTGTGGTTATGAGAGCCTGGGTGTCGTTCAACCCTTGTGGAAGGCGTTGATGTTGTTCTGAGAGGTGCTTGATTGGGTTCAGGCTGCAGGTTCCTAACAGCATCTGCGTTTGTGGGTCCCACGTCACTTCTGCTTCCGGGGCTTTTGTAGTGCTCCTCAGAACTGTCCCGTGTGCGTCACACAGCAGCTCCTCTGGGACCTGGGTGGGGCTCTGTTTTTCAGTTCTTTTCTCAGCATCTGTTTGGGGAGAGAGCTACACATGTGGAGCTCCTGGGTGGTCTCAGGAGTTTATTAATAAACTTAAGGGATCACTTTTTCAAGTTCTCCTTTATCACCTCCCCATGACTTTCAGTTCTGTGACGCTCTTGTCCCAATCTTATAGCCCAGAACCTTGGTTTTTAGCTACCCTGTTCACCTTGACCATGGCTGTGCCTGGAGCCATGTTGTTGTTGGACAGAAAGGGGCTGGGGAGAAAGAGAGGGAGAGAGAGAGAGAGAGAGAGAGAGAGAGAGAGAGAGAGAGATCAAGCAACAGAGTTCAGCCACCTCTCTTGGACCTCAGCTCCCCTGATCTGCACAGGTAGGTTTTTAGGTGTTAAGCTCCTGCTGTCCCCTGTTGTCACCTCTGCCACCAGTTGCACAGCTCTGCATGGGGGCTGGCATGCAAGGTAATGAAGAAGGGGACAAGGGAAGGACAATGGAGGAAGCAAGTGGGATGTGCCCTGCACTTCTTTGGTGGGGAAAGGTGTTCTTCTCTGCACGCACCCTGCCTCTCCTGCCCTTCCTTCTGCCATGGGGAGACGCAACAAGAAAGCCCCTTGACCTGGGATTTCCCAGCTTCCAGAACGGTAAGAAATCAACCCCTGTTCTTTTCAAATTACCCAGTCTTAGGTATTTTGGTATTTGTTATGCAGCACAAAAATGGTCTGATGTGTACTTTTAAAAGAAGGCTAAATTAAGTCTATTTAAATGTGAATTAAAGTTTTAGTAGCCCCCTGTGGTCCAGTGATTCCCTTATTGCACAATGCAGTGTTGTTCAGCTATGGAAAGCTCATCTTTCAGCCACGCAGCTGGAAGGCTTAGATTTGGGTGGAGGGAAGAACAGCTCTATTTCTTCTCTTGCCAGTTCATTGTAGAGGATTGTCCCTGTGGCATTACTGTTGTAACCATCCCCTTGCTGGAGTGTTGGGACTTAGGTAATCCAGGAAGTGGCCGTTTCTTCCACATCTATTGCTAGGTTTGGATGGCATGCCATGTGAGAGGCATACCCAGTGCAGCAGTTGACAGCAAACTTTTTGTGTGTGTGTGTGGTACTGGGTGTTGAACCCAGGGCCTCGTGCTTGCATGCTCTGCAAGTGCTGGACCACTGAGCTGCATCCCCAGCCCATTTTCTTTTTTTTTTATTTTTGAAGACAGGGTCTCATTAAATTACGCAGACTGCCCCTGGTCTTGAATTTGCAATCCTCCTGCCTCTGCCTCCCAAGCCGCTGGGATTGTAGACGTGCGCCATTGCGCCCAGCTGATGGCAAACATTTTTACATTCCATTTCTTGAAGGTCTTTAATATCTCTGGCAACTGTGATTACCACCGGTTGCCTTCTTTCAGAAGTCACCATAGGCAGCTTGTCCTGGCCCTCAAAGAAGCTAGTGTTTATATCACAGCACCCCAATCCTGTGTACCCAACCAAAAATCAAAGCAGAACCTGGTTTGCAATTTCGTAATTGCTTTTAAAGTTATCTTGGATCCTGGACCCATTTTCTGAAAATGAAATGTCCTACCCTTGTCTAGTTTTTTTTTTGGGTACTGGGGGTTGAACCCAGGGCCTCGTGCTTGCATGCTCTGCAAGTGCTGGACCACTGAGCTGCACCCTCAGCCCATTTTTCTTTTACTTTTTGAGGTAGGATCTCCCTAAATTACGCAGACTGCCTCTGGTCTCGAACTTGTGATCCTCCTGCCTCCACCTCCCGAGCTGCTGGGATTACAGGTGTGCACCACCATGCCCAGTGCCCCTTGTCTAGTTTTTTAAGGAGTGATAAAGAATGAATCTGCAGAAAGGTATTTCTTTCTTGCTAGGTTACAATATTTTACCTACTTGCTTTTGGTTAGGTGGTGTGCTTTTAAAAATGAATTGATTAGCTGGGCATGGTGTTGCACACCTGTAATCCCAGCATTTGGGAGGTTGAGGCAGGAGGATCCTGAGTTCAAGGCCATCCTGGGCTACATAGTGAGACCCTCTCTTGAAACAACAACAAAGAAGTGATTCTTCCCTTCCTATCCCATCCTCATCGAGTCCTTCGGCAATCCCCTGGGGCCATGGGGAGCAGTGGACTCCTGGGACCTCTGTATAGAAGGAGGGCCCTTGAGTGAGGCCTCCTGGCAAGGCGGCTGATGTAGCACAGACATCTTGATTGGTGTAATTTCATGGTCTGGACCAAGTGCCTTTCGCTCGCTTTGATCCATGGCAGCGTTTCGCTGCAAACTTTGGCAAGAGAATGATAACGTGTCTAAGTCGTACTTAAGATCGCGGCTCTTAATTACAGGACTAGACCTTTCATCCCTTCCCCACATGAGTAGACAGTGTCCCTGCCCCTCGGCCGTCTCCAGAGGCCTGATGTCCATGGCCTGTGTCCCCGGCCTCCTAGGGGTTGGGTGGCTTGAGGTCGAGTGGTCTCATGGGCTGGGACTTGAACTTAGAGTTCTCTCCATTCCAAGAACCAGACCTGTTCTGGCTAAAGCCAATCAGAAACAAAAAAGGATCCTTTGCCCAGGGTAGTGTTCCATGACCTAGGCAGTCTCACACACGTTATGGGCCTTTCATGTTGAATTAGGAATCCAGGCAAGGCAGACATGTGTGATGGGAAAGGTCATCACCCTGCCCGTGACGATAACGGTGGGAGCGTTTTGGGCTTCGGGGGGCCTGGAGCTTCATCTCGTGAACCTGCTGCTATAGTTTGCATCTGGAATGCTCCCCAAGGTCCTATATTAAAGGCTTGGTCCCAGCTCGTGGTGCTTTTGGGAGGCCATAGGACCTTTAGGAGGTGGGGCCTAATGGGAGGAAGTTAGGTCATTGAGGGCGTGTCTTTGGTGGGGATCTAGGGACCCTAGATTCTTTTTGCTTCCTGGCTGCCATGAGGTTAAAAATCCTCTCCTATCATGTGTTGCCAACACGAAGTACTGTGCTGCTACCAGCCCAGGGCAGCAGGGCTAAATGACACTGACTGAAACTTCTGAAGCCAAGAGCAGAACAAACCTTTCCTCTGTTTAAGTTCTCCGCCTCATGGTTTTGGCCACAGCAATGGGAAGCTGACTGACGAACCTGCTCACCTACCCAGTTCCTGAGCTGATCTTGTTTCACACTTTGTTTCTGCTTCCGTTTCCTTGCTTTTGTTGTAGTTTTATAGTTGCCTGAATCGCTTCCCGTTCCCTTCCCATTTCCAGCACCTTCAAATCAGTCATTCCTTTTTGTTTTTTTGAGACAGGGTCTTACTCTGTAGCTCACGCTGGCCTCAAACTCATGATCCTCCTGCCTTAGCCTCCCAAGTGCTGGGATTACAGATGTGCACTACTAACGCCTGGCTCTAATCATTTTTATTTTATTTTATTTATTTATTTATTTATTTATTTATTTGGTACGGGGGCTTGAACTAAGGGCCTCACGCTTGCATGTTCTGCAAGTGTTGGACCACTGAGCTGCACCCCCAGTCCAGTTTTTTTTTTTTTTTTTTACTTTTTTGAGACAGGGTCTTGCTAAGTTACTCAGACTGCCTCTGGTCTCGAACTTGCGATCCTCCTGCCTCTGCCTCCCAAGCCGCTGGGATTACAGGTGTGCGCCACTGCGCCTGGCTCATCATTTTTATTTTTACCCTTTGACATACACTTAATATGCCAAGCTATTCACCATTTAGGGGCTGGGATTTAGCTCAGTTGGTAGAGCGCTGCGCTGTAGTCTCTGAGGTCCCGAGTTCAACTCCCAGCACCACAAAAATGGGAGAAGGACCTGGCAATTCACTCCCAAGGCAATCCCGAAACAGTCAGCCATTGAAAACCCTACAAGGGCTGCTATGAGTCGGATACCGACTCGACAGCACCTAACAACAATAATACTCACCATTTAAAGTAGATAACTCAGTAGTTTTTAATGTATTTACAAAGTTCTATAATTACCACAGTCAAATTTTAGGACATCTTCATCACCCCAAAAAGAAATTCCATACCTATTAGCCATCACTGTCTTTCTCCTGTCTCCTTCCAGCCCTAACTACCCACTAACCTTTCTGTCTCTGTGGATTTGCCTTTTCTGCACATTTCCTGTAAAAGGAATAATATGATATTTTTTGTGTGATTAGCTTCTTAGAATAATGTTTCAGGGTTCACTCATGTTACAGCGCATGTCCATACTTCATTGCTCTTTAGGGCTGAATCATATTCTATTGTATAAATAGAAGATGTTTTATTTATTTATCAGTATATGAATATTTGAATTTTTTCTACTTTGTGGCTATTAGAAGAATGTATGAACATTTATATGTGTAAATTTTTATATGTGTATATGCTTTCATTTCTCATGGGTGTATATCTAGGAGTGGAAATGCTGATCCTATGGCAACTCTGTGTTTAACAGTTGGAAGATTGCCAGGCTGTTTTCCAGGGCCCCTATAATCTTTCCTATTTCCACCAGCAGTGTATAGGGTTTAAATTACTCCACACCTTCTCCACCACTTGTTATTTTGTGTCTTTTTGATTAGAACTATCCTAGAAGATGTGACTCCCATGTGTCTGTCAGCTTGTCATGCTGTGAGGTCTTGTGTGTTGCTGTGATGCTGAAAGCTATGCTATCAGTATCTCAGGTATAGGCAGAACCACCCACGTTGGACAGGTTTCAACTGAGATTCCAGTCCAGACAGACTAGGGAGAAGGACCCGGCAGCCAACTCCTGAAACAGTCAGCCACCGAAAACCCCATGAATAGCAGAGAAGCACTGTCAAATATAGTACCTGAAAATGAGCCCCCAGGCTAGAAGGCATTCAAGAAATGACTGGGGAAGAGTTCCCTCCTCAAAGTTCAGTCAGCCTTAATAATGGGAATGGAGTAAATCCCCTGAAATCTCCTCTTGGTCGTGTGGTATGACTAAAAGTGTTGTTGTTATGTGCTGTCGAGTTGGTATCTGACTCACAGCGACTGTACGTACAATATTGTCAGTGCTTCTCTGATATTCATAGGGTTTTCAATGGATAATTGATTTTTGGGAGTGGGTTTCTGCGTCCTTCTCCCAAGCCTACGGTACCTGGTGTTCCCAGGCGGTCTCCCATCCAAGTACAAACCAGACCTGGCCCTGCTTAGCTTCTGAGATCTGATGGGATCGGATGTCACAGGGTTACGGATGCAGGCAGTTTTCTGTTAGTTGTTCTCAATTGCCTCATTGACCTCTAAGAATATTTCTAGGAATATTTAGCTATATTATAGATCACATGAAAATATATTTATCTCAGGTTGTCCTTTGACTCAAAATGAGAAGAAACAATATCCACAATAATGGGCATAAACATTAAAAGATAGTACGCATGGCACAGTGTTAGGTAGTGTTTCGTTCTGTTGTACATAAGGTTGCTATGAGTCAGACCTGACCTGACGGCACCTAACAACACAGAAGATGTGAAGTGGGCTTTCACTGTAGTTTGGATTTGCACTTCATGGATGGCGGATATTGAACATCTTTTCATGTGCCTATTTGGCATTTGTGTTTCTTTTCAGGGAGAAATGACTATTTAGATCCAAGGACCATATTTTAATTGAGCTGTTCTGGAGGCCAGAAGTTCAAGATCAAGGAAACAGCAAGTTAAGGGCCGTCTTCCCTGTGCCTTACATGGCAGAGTGAGCAAGCGCTGGTCTCTCTTTCTCTTCTTAGGACACTAATCCCACCACAGGGTGCCATCCACATGGCCTCATCTCTAGCTGACTTCTTTCCGGATGCCACACCTCCCGTCACCATTGCCCAGTGGATCGGAGCTTCAGCATGGGAATATTGGGGAATGTAGGCAGGCCAGTACAGTGTTCTTCTTATTGTCTACCTAGAAGTCCCTCATCACATACACGGTTTGAAATTAGTGTCTCCCATTTTATGGCTGTCTTTCACTTTCTTAAGTTGCCCACCAAGGGACAGATGGTCATTTGTGTCTGTCTTGTGAGAACGGATCCAGCTTCCTTCCTTTGCACTTCATGCCCAGTGACTGCAGCACCGGTTTTTCGAAGGACAGTTCTTCCACTGTTGAATTGCCTTGGCAACCTTGTCAGAAATCATTTGACTCTAGATGCGGGAGTTTAGTTCTCATCCATTGATCTATGGGCCTGTCCTGTGCAGGAGTCCACACTCTCAACTTCTAGGAGGTGTGACTTTTCCAACCTTCTTTTTTACGATCATGTGAGGTATTGGGACCTTTATATTTCCATATGAATTTTGGGAGAAGCGGCTCAATCTTTGTCTCCCATCCCCAAAGCCAGCTGAATCTGTAGGCGAATTTGAGGAGCTTTACATCCTAAGTCCTCTGATCCATGCGCATAGGATGTTTATTTGTTTAGATCTTTCTTCCTTAATTTCTTTCAGCAATGTCTTATAGTTTTCAGAGTATAGAGTTTGTAGTTTTGGGGGGTTAAATTTATTATTAAGTTTAGTCTGTTGTCTGTACCTGTGAGTTCACATCCATGGATTCAGCCAACCTTGGATTGAAAATATTTGAAAAAGTAATTGCATCTGTACTAGATATGTACAGATTTTCGCCCTTGTTATTTCCTGAACAATACAGTCTAATAACTATTTATATAGCATTTGCATTGTGCCAGGTATTGAAAACCCTTTGAGGGTTGCTATGAGTTGGGCACGACTTGACAGCACCTAACAACAACAATAACAACAACAACAACAACAACAACAACAACAACAGGTATTATAATAAATCTAAAATTGATTTGACGTCTAAGGGAAGATGTACACAGGTTGTGTGTAAATACTATGCCATTTTATATAAGGGATTTCTGTGGATTTTAGTATTCACAAGCGGTCCCAGAATTAATCCTCCATGAATACTGAGGGAACTTTAAATTATTATTATTCTTTTTAATGCTATTGTAAATTATATTTTTCCTTAATTTCACACTGTTTACACTGTTTATGTATAGCAATAGAATTGATTCTTATCTATTTTTGTTTATACATTCTCTGCATTGATTTGTAAACGTGTACTTGTAAACAGATGGATAGACTGTCCTCTCCGCAGGCAGATTTTCCTCCCCACACCTTCGTTTCTGAAATGGTCCCTCCCTTTGTCCCGAGAGCAGGCGACAAGCCCTGCTTGACTTCAGTTTCCTTCGCAATCACGGAGTCGCTGAGTGCTGTAGAGGGCTCCTGTGACAAGGACATCCTGCCCCTGGCCTGTTACTGAGGGAACCCCATAGCCTCCCTCTCCTGTGGAAAGGTGGGCTCACCTGCTTAGCCTCTTGTTCCTTCCTGTGCCTTCCTCAAACCATCCCAATGGGAGTCTCTCTCTGGAGCCATAAAAAGTGCCCCCCATTCCCTGCCCCTGTTTCCAGGATGGCCCTCTTTACCCACTCCTGCCTGCATTGTGCTGCTGTTTCTGCAGGGAACAAGGCTCCTTATAGATTGACAGCCAGGTCTTGTGCCCAGCTGCCCAGCTCCCTGCCCCTCGGCCCTTTTCATCCCTCCTTAGCAGCCACAGTCTGGCAGAGAGGACCTCCCTGCTCACCTGGAGTCCTGGGTCATGCTGGGTATGGCGTGTGTTGAGGTGGACACGGAACCCGATGCTCGGCTCTGATTCCTGGTCCTGCCCTCCACTGGCTATGGGACAAGGCGTGTTATCGAACTTTTCTGTCTTCCAGTTTCCTCATCTGGAAGCCAGAGACTAAATGAGTTGGTTTGCCTCAGCACGTAGGATTCCCTGAGCACACAGCGTGTCTGTGTAAATGAAGGGATGCAACGGGGGTCTTACTCTTAAGCCAGCACTTTGCCTCTGTGCCCATGAGGCCCAGGCCCAAACTCTAAGGAGCTACAGCTCCCAGCCATTAGCCTGCATGGCTTCTTAAGTACGGATGCCCACTGCAGCCCCTGTGCAGAGGAGTATTTGATTCCATGGGTCTGGAAGTGGGCCTGACAGTCTACGTTTCTGAGTTCTTCCTTGGGGCTGCTGCTACTGGGGCTGCTGGCTGGTAAGACCCTGAGAACCACTGTTTGGCGGGGAGTGGGCACGTGGGAGTACATGCACACAGGTGTGCGTACACACATCTGATGCGTGCCTGTGTGTTGGCATACATGTGAGCGTGTACTTGATCCTTTTCACCACCTGGGTGAGTCACCAAGGGTCACCGCCCCTCCGCCGCTCAGCCTCAGTGTGGGACAGACACACCCTGATTGGGGGCTGCAGGAACTCAGGTCCTGCCCTTGGGGACAGCTTGGGGACCCATGGTTTTTGTTCTCAGGTGCCTGAGTGCGGTGAGTGGGTCGGGCCTGGCCTTTGTTTCTTCTCCCTGCAGTAGGATTAGGAGCGGGTTCTGGGTGGGGACCAACCTTCGCTTTTATTTGCTGGGCTTGGTGGCCTCACACAGGCTCCTTCCTGCATCCCCAGGACCTGTGGGTGAAGTTTCCACCCTCCCCCTTCTCTCTCCACATTAACCCCCTTATTTTCTCCTGCTCATTTCAACAGGATTTATGCTTGATTAAGTTACTCTCTTTTATCATAATTAAAGAAAAATGTGGCGGGAGAGCGCTGCAGACTGCGGTCAATGAAAACCAGATTGCCGAATCTGCGGGAACAAGGGCCGCCCTGTTGCTCCTGGCCCCTCCCCGAGCCCAAGCCGCTGGGGGCCTGAGCAAGGGCAGCTCCCCGGAGGAGGGCGCCTGGCCCGCTTGACTGTCCAGGGCAGGGCAGGAGGCCGGACGCCCCCTGGGCTCGTCACCCCTTGGCCTGTGCCTCCCGCTGGGCCCCTGAGTGTGCGCGGGGAATGACCGTGGGCCTCCATTCGCAGCCCTTCTGTGGGTCTCCCGCTGCAAGGAATGGCCCACAGATCTTGTTCCAAAAGTGTTGCGATGGCCTTCGTTCCCCAGTGCAGTCTCTGTCCTCAAAAGGCAAGACCGTGCAAGAGTCCCGTCGCCGCCCTGGTGTCAGAAAGCCCCTGGGCAGGGCTGGCCGTGGGGTGGTTTCTGTGCAGAAGGGAAGCCCACCTTATTGTTGCTGTAATAGAGTTTTATTTGCTTTTAAGTTAAGTTAAATTAATGTATTTATTGATCCGGGCATGGGGGCTCACACCTGTAATCTCAGCAGCTCAGGAGGCAGAGGCAGGAGGGTTGAGACCAGAGGCAGTCTGTGTAACTTAGTGAGACTCTGTCTCAAAAAGTAAAAACTGGGCTGGGGGTGCAGCTCAGTGGTCCAGCACTTGCAGAGCATGCAAGTGTGAGGCCCTGGGTTCAACCCCCAGTTAATGTGTTTATTTTGCGGTCGTAGGGGGCTGACCCTAGTGCCTCATGCATGCTTTGCAAGTGCTTTACCCCTGGGCTGCACTCCCAGCCCATCTGTAACGCTTTGTCTTGAGACAGGGTCTCACTGAATTGCACAGGGTGCCTTTGGCCTTGAACTGGCAATCCTCCTGATTCTGCTGCTTCAGTCCCTGGGATTCCAGCCATGGAGGGTTTTAAAGCTGCTGGCACCTGTTAAGTTGGGTGGGGAGTAGAGGCGGAGACTCCTGAAGGACAAGTGACTCTCTGGATCCGGTTTAGGAGTTGAGGTCTGATTCTCTGTCTGTCCCCCTGCACAGAGAGTACACTGGGGCCCCTGATAGTGGGGCTGTTCTGGGCTGGGAGTGAGGCTGTGCCTTGTAGCCTCAAGGCCATGCTGGGCAAATGAAGTAGCAGAGAGTGGTGGCCTGTGTTCCTCTCTAGTTATGGGCAGCAAAGATGATGCCCGTTGCTTGGGATTCCTGTGATCCCGTGGGCGTGCACTCCTGAAGCCCTTGGAGCACAGCCACAGGTGCTGAATGCTGGTAGTGGCCATCTTTGTTGCGGGATGGCTATTTCAGAGGGTGCAGCCTCAGTCCAGGGCCCTGCAGTAGTGTTGGAGGGCTGCCATAACAAATCGCCACAGACTGGGCAGCTCACACAGTGGAAACTGTCTTGCGGTCCTGGAGGCTGGAAGTCTGAGGTCCAGGTGTGGGTCAGGCCCTTTTCTCCTGGGGCCTCTCTCCTTGGCTTATAGAGCCGTCTTCCTAGTATCCTCAGGCGGTCATCCCTCTCAGTGTGTCTGTGTCCTAATCTTGTCTAAGGACATTGGTCAGATTGGATTAGGGGCCATCAATAGGACCTCTTTTATCCTAGTCACCCATTTATGGGCCTTCTTTCCAAGTCCAGTCATGTTCTTGGGTACTGAGGGTGAGACCCGTAACAATGGTCATTCCAAGCATCAAGAAGCTGTCAAGAGCCAAGTAAGTTTGATAGACACAGCGTCTCCAAGGGGATGTTAAATGAAGAAATGATGTCCATGCATTTTTAATTTTTATTTTATTTAAAAATTTAAATTTTATTATTGTCATTATTTTTGGCTCTGGAGTTTGGTGCTAAGCATGTGCTCTACTGCTGAGCTGCACCCCCCAGACCAAGGTGTATTGTTTTAAGATGATAAAACTGGTATTAGTTGTGTGTGGTTCAATGGCCGCCATATGCAAAATGTGAGGGACTCAACTGAAAATATTAGAAGCAATTTGGGGACATAGTGAATAGGCTGGATTCAGGGCTCACTTAGAAATATTGGTGGCATTTTTTTATACCTGTAATAACTGAGAACAAGTAGTAGTAAAAAGATCCTGTTCACAATAGAAGCAAAGTCATTGGGATACCCAGGAGTACCCTCAGCAGGGATTTGCAGCACACCTATAGCTCCATTGAATGGCTTGAAAGATCAGAATACCTGGAGAGGAAATGTTAGAAATTAATGTAAAAATTTAATGCAGTGTCAGTTTGCACCCCAGGAAGTTATTTTAGAGAGTCTGGCTTGCTGTTTCTAAAAGCTGTAGAATTGAAAGTGAGCAAGAAAAGCCAAGATCATTTTTTTTGGGGGGGAAGCTCAACATAATGAGAACCCTGCGCTACCCAATATCAAAATGTCTTGCAGTAATTAAACAGGTGGATGCCTGGGAAGAACAGATAATCCACAAACACACCCATGGAGTATATGGGGATTTATTAGATGATAAACGTACTTCTCAATGAGTGGGGAAATAATGACATTTTTCATCAGTGATGTCAAGAGCCTCTGAGGATGCCTTGGGGAAAAGATCTTATTAGACACATGGTTTATACCACTTTCCCCTAGAAAAAATACAGAGATGAGAATTCGCTTGTGATATTGAGATGGGAACATCATTCTTAAGTAAGTCAACAAGAACCATCATGGGAGAGATTGATAAATCTTGAAAGAAGCCCTAACGAATGAGCAAAAGAAACTAAGAAAGGAACTTTCAGAAAGGAATATATGAATAGACAGTAAAATTAGCAAAAAATACTCATCCTTACTAGCTGTATTAGTTTCTTCCAGCTGCTGTAACAAATGCTATGAAATCAGTTGCTTAAAACAACACAAATATGTCCTCTTCCAGTTCTGGAGGGCGGAAGACTAGACTGGGTCAATGGCACCATGTTCTTCTCGAGGCTCTAGAGGAGAATCCTATTTCCTCGTCTTCTCAGCTTCAAGAGCTGCCTCGGTCTCTGGAGTCAGCAGTGTAGCGTCCTCCTCTTTCTGCTTCATCATGCTGTCTTCTCTTAAGCTCCTGTGTCCCTCTCATAAGGACTCTGTGGTTGCACTGGGCCCACCTAAGGATCCTGGACTATTTCCCCCATCTGAAGATCCTTAACTTAATCATATCTTCAGAGTCTTTTTGCCACGTAAGGTAAGGTGCTCATAGGTTATGGCATTGGTGTGTGGACATCTTTGGTGGACCATTATTCTGTCTCCCACATAATGTTAGGAAACATTAGGTTAGGATTTTCAGCTCTTGCACTGGCAAGGTTGAAGGTGATTTGGTTTGTTTGGTTGGGAGGTACCCTCGAGTTGAGTCCGACTCATAGTGACCCTCATAGGGATTTCAATGGCTGATTGTTTTGAGGCGTGGGGAGATGGGCATTTTGGAGCCTAGATTAACACCTCTGCTTTGGAGGGCATTTAACTGTGCCTCTTTACGTTAGTGTGCGCATCCATGGATCTAGTAATTCCATGTCGTGGGATTTGCCTTCTAGCCGCTGAGCTTGGCACAGAGAAGCAAGTTTGAAGATATTAACGACAATACCATTTGTGAGACAGAAAAAGGAGCACTAACCAAGTGTATGTTGTTTTTGAAATGGCAAGAAAATAAACTCTCCAGTGTGAAATATTGGTGCTAGGAGATATTATACAGCAGTGAAGAAACAAGGTAGCTCTGACATCAGAGCTCTGTGAAAGAAAATTAATTTGCAAAATAGCATACAGGTAGTGGTGTTATCTAGGGAAATTACATGGCCTGAGAAGCCCATCCCTAGAGGTCGAGAGAGAATTGAAAGCATAAATGGCAAAGTACTAACCGGCTCAGTGTGGGGAAGTTGAAGTCATGTCCAAAGGGACTTCATGTTTACTATGAATGTGACTCAAAGAGGGGTGTATACTCACATATTACTTGCATAGTAGAAAATAAAGTTTGGAAAGAAGGTCAGATATTCTGCAGTGATCACCCAGAAGTGTGGGTGCTTTAGGAAAGCAGCCTTGGTTCTGGGGCCACAGGTTATACGTGAATGAGGCCTGGGATGGGGACTCCAGGCTGAAGCAAATGGCTCTTTCAAGCTGGCTCCCTTGCAGGTGTTAGTCCTAAGTGGCAGAGATTGCATTTTCCTCTGTGGAAATGTTTTTCTTGTCACAATTTATTTATGCCTTCTGGACGCTGTTATCTGGTCTCTTGCTCTCCTTTCCCGTAGCATCTCCTTGTTGAAACCAAGACTTGGAATCCTGTGTGTCTGTCATTGGATGTGTATGTCAACTTTGTGTTACTATAATCAAATACATGAGATAATAAGCTTAAAAAGAGGAAAGGTTCCAGATCCAAATCAAGTGGCCTCATGAGTTTGTACCCACGGCAAGGGCAGCGCATCCTGTCGGGGCTGTGATGGCGCAAACCTTTACGTCTTGAGCCAGGTAGCAAAGAGTGAGATCAAGGGGCCAGGGCTTCCCAAGCACAGACCTGTGTCCCTTCTAGGATGCCCCCCTACTGCTCCTAGTAGGCCCCACCTACTAAAGGTTCCCCTATATCTCCATAGTGCCACTGTGGGGTCCAAGCCTTTAATACTGGGAATTTGGGAGAATGTTTAACATTAAAACCAGAGCAGAGGAGTTTGTGGGGACAGTTGCTATGATTCTTCTGAAATCATAAAACCACACACAATGAAGGGTCTGATCCCATGAGAACGCTGGCCAAGTTGATCTCTAGCAAGCATCAAGTCCTAGCAAAATGACATCAGTTAGAGTACGGGCACATTGAAGGACAGGATGTCAGGTCTGATGGGCATGTGGAGGGCGTTGCTGGTTCTCTACAGAATCACAGGCGATTTTCCTAGAAAAGAATCCATTTTAGGAACTGTAATTGCTTTAAAAGCCTTTGAACACAAAAGTGTTGCCACCATTTCTTTCCTCCATGCGTTACCTGGATATTGTAAAAATGTCTCCAACTCCAGCCCAGTGGCTGTCCAGCACAGTATTACCCACCAAAGCCTCGTGTCCAGGTGTAATTAAGAAACCAAAGCTTTGGTCAGAGTGGTTAAAAAGTGAATGGCGTCCCAGGATGGCCGCCTGTAATCCCAGTGACACAGGAGGCAGAGGCAGGAGGAGGATTGTTGAGTTTGAGGCCAGAGGCAGCTTGTGCAATTTAGCAAGACCCTGTCTCAAAATAAAATATATGAAAGGGGCTAGAGATGCAGCTCAGTGGTGGAGCACTTGCCTAGCATGCACAAGGCCCTGAGTTCAATCTGCCCCATCCCCCACCAGTACTGAGGAAAAACAAAGGAATAGTATTGAGCAGAAGCCTGTTCTATCCATATTCACAAAGCCCAATCCCTTCTCCTTGGAAAATAAGCAGATTTTAGGTGCAACGCCTTACCTTGTGGTCTAATTCATTTATATGTTGTTGTTGTTAGGTACTGTTGAGTCGGTGTCTGACTCATGGCGACCCTACGTACAACAGGTGAAACATTATTGTCAGTGCTTCTCTGCCTATGGATAGAGTTTTCAATGGCTGATTGATTTTTGGGAGTGGGTTGCTGGGTCGTCTCCCAAGCCTACAGCACCTGGTGTTCCCAGGCGGTCTCCCATCCAAGGACTAACCAGGCCCGGCCCTGCTTAGCTTCTATGATCTGACAGGATCAGACGGCCCAAGTGGTATGGCTGCAGGCAATTCATTTATACACTTCACTCTTACTCTTGACCCTCAAGGGGTTCTCATGAAACAGTTCTTTGCTGGCTCACTGAATGGCATCTTTCCTGTATGGACCAGATCAGTGTTATGCTGGTAGAAATAGAAATCAAGAAATAGCAGCAAACCAGCACATTTCCTCGTCTTTGAGTTTCATAAAACACATCCATCCCTTCCATGCGAGAATACTCAAGTATCATTCGTCTTATGCCCCAGGTGATAAACCTCTTCAAGTCTCTGCCTGCTCTGAACGATTCCACAATATAAATAGCGTTTTCTTTAACAGGCTCATCTGTTTTCCATTTCGAGGTGGTTTGGGCTGTGCGGGGCGGGGGATGCTGCCGGCCTGGGGGCTCCGCAGAGCTGGCTGCTGCGCCTTCTGTCCTGGATGGCGGAGTCCAGTGGGTGTTTCTGTGAAGATCAAAGACAGATTAGAGCCTGGCCGGGCAGAACTTGCGCTGCGGGCGTGTCATCGTGGTGGCAGTGGAGACGTGAAGGATGTCTTCCTGCTCGCCAGCTCCCTGGCTGGAAGGAGCAGGTCCGCCCCGTGCTGGATGGCTGTTCTCAGCCATGGCCTCCCACCCCCAGCCCTGGCACGCTGTATCTGGAAATGAGGAAAACAGCCCGGAGGAGCTGCTACGGAGCATGGAATTGGGGCCCCTGTCTGCTCAGCCCGACCTTGACCGCCAGAGACGGCTGCTAGGGAAGCTGACCCCCACACGGTCTCTTCTGGCATCCTTGAGGCATTGGGGGCGGGAGCCCTTTCTAGGGGAGTCCTTGGGCCTCTCTGTCTCTGTAGGTGGGAACTTCTTTCCATTGGGGGTGTGTTTTACATTTTTTGGATTTTGTTGTTGTTGTTGTTAGGTGCCGTTGAGTCGAGTCCGACTCATAGCGACCCTATGTACAGCAGATCGAAACACTTGCCAATTCTGTGCCAGGCAAACGATCTATTTATGTTTAAGCCCATTGTTGCAGACACTGTGTCAATCCATCTGGTGGAGGGTTTTCCTCTTTTGTGTTGACCTGCCACTCTTCGAAACATGATGTCCTTCTCCAAGGATTGTTCTCTCCTGACTACATGTCCGAAATATGTAAGACACAGTTTTGGATTTTGGTTGTGCTTTACAGCAATAGATCTTATCTTCAAAGGCCATCTTTAGAGGTCAGGGGGACGGTGGCCGGGCCTGCAGTCCTTAGCACAGGTGTGAGACCACAGCACTCTTCAGGCCTAAGGCTGGGTCCAGGAGGGAGGGAAGCCCTCTCTCTGAGGGGGGGGGGGTCAAGTGTTCTGTCTGGGTGGGGCCCACTTCTCTCCTCTGCTCCCAGCCATTTGCAGAACTGGCCTAGGCAGACACCTGCAATCTCTCCTCTTGTTCCTCAGTTGAATTATGCTTTGAGAAGGATAGGTTTGTACCCGCCTCAAGCTCAGAGTCTCTCCCTGGATTTATCTCCCACCCTCCCTGTTCCCCTACTCCGCCCTAGGCCATCTGTGTCTCCGGACCTTTGCATGTGCTAGTCTCTCATCTTTCTATGTCCTCAGCTCTGCCCCATGGTTATTCTGGCACTGGAAGGGCACTTTTTCCTCAGCGTGTCTTTCTGCACTTCCACAGCTAGTTTCTGGAGGCGTAACTGTTCCTGAAGTCAGGGGTCTTTGGGGCTCATGCCCCATAGGAGGCACTGGCTCAGGCCATGAGAAGGTATCATTCAGCCCAGTCCTTTTCAAGAGTCTTCTCAGAACTCCAGAGGTTAAAGGACAATTGGGGACCAGAACAGCAGAAGCCTGTGGAGGGACTGTGGGGCCAGGAAAGGCTCAACCCCAAAACCCTTGCCTACAGAGTGGCTAGTTCCATTACATTTTGGATAGTGAGATTTCACCCGAGATTTCTTGTCTGTGTCTTTCTGTTAGGGCAGCTGTGAGAAAGAACTAGCTGACTGAGCAGCTTAAACAGCAGATGTTTATGGTTCGAGGTTCTGGAGGCCGCCAGGCCAAGCCAAGGTGTGGGCAGATCCAGTTCATTTGGGGGCTGTCTTCCCAGTTTGTAGATGCAGCCTTCTTGAATCTTCTCGTGGGGAAAGGAGAGGGCTTGGTGTCTTTTGCCTCAGCCTTCTGGGGCGAGAGCCCCCAACCCCTGTATGGTCTCATTTAACCTTTATCTCCTCCTTCCAGGCCTTGTCTTCAATTACAGTCACATTGCAGTGTGTCCTTCAAAACGTTTTTTGGGAGAATGACACAATTTTAGATTTTAGCAAACTCTAAAATCCACTGTACAACATTCTTGTTGTTGTTGTTGTTGTCGTTGTTAGGTGCCGTTGAGTCGGTATCTGACTCATAGCGACCCTCACAGGGTTTTCAATGGCTGACTGTTTCGGGATTGCCTTGGGAGTGGATTGCCAGACCCTTCTCCCATTTTTGTGGTGCTGGGAATTGAACTCGGGACCTCAGAGACTACAGCGCAGTGCTCTACCAACTGAGCTAAATCCCAGCCCACAACATTCTTAGAGGTGTTCTATTTATTTTATTTTTTTTTGTAATTTATTCCTTGCCCCCCACCTCCCTATGCTGGAGATTGAACTGAGGGCCTAAAGCGCTATCCCGCTGAGCTGGATCCGAAGCCCAGGGCTCTTAGTTTTAGATGAGGAGACTGAGATTTAACTCCTCAAGGTCATCTGGATGGAGACCTGCTGGGCCCTGCTGCCCTGCCACACTGGTGGGTCATTGTTGTAATGGCCCACACAGGTGGCATCTGCAGAGGATGTGTCCCTCCCTGTCTGCACCCTGTGACCTGGTCCTCTGCTTGCTGCTCCTCAGGGCATGGTAGTTTCAGCTGCATGGGCTAGATGTTTGCCAGAATTCATCACAATGTAGCTCTATAGGAGGCGGCCCAGCAGGGTCGATGAGGATCCATTTCTTGGTGTGAGCGTGTTCTATGGTGTGCATGGGAGTTGTTGTTGTTGTTAGGCACCGTCGAGTCGGTACCTGACTCATAGCGACCTTCATAGGGTTTTCAATGGCTGATTGTTTCAGGTTGCCTTGGGAGTGGATTGCCAGGTCCTTCTCCCGTGCGTGGGAGTAGGGGCTCAATATTTTGCTTGAAGGACACCGATTGAAACCCCCTGGAGCTGCCCAGCTGTGTTCCTGTGTGTTAGTTGAGCAGGGAGTTTTGGGTAGGAATTGCATGGTGATCTGTGGGCGTCCTCTGGCCTGGGCTTCATCCGGGAGTTTCCCTGGAGTGTGGGACTTGGGGCTCGATGGGTGCAGCAGCCTGGGAGGATCCGCCCCTGAGTGGATCAGGGTCCAGCTCCCCGGGGGGGGGGGGGGATGCTGGGGTTCCCCCTAGCTCCTCTGGGTTCTTGTGTCAGTGGATTTTGGGCCCTTGCTAAGACAACCTCCTCTCCCATCTTAGGGTGGGGAGGGCAGTCTTAGGGGGCTGCCTCGACCCCTGCCACTGTAACCATCTGTTTTGATTGGATTCATAATTTTGACTTGTGTTATGAACGCAGTTCGCTTTATTTAGCAGTATGTTGCAAACCATGAAACGATTGCTTTAAATTGGGGCGCCCGTGGAAAAGTCAGGATCAATCCCCCCACCCCAGCTCAGTCCCCAGGAGCATGCGAGCCTGGTGCAAGTCTTCCCGTTTCCCTGGGGCATTCACCCCCTCTTCTACTTTTCTATCCACCCTTCCCAATTGTATGGGTTCTGGTAGCAGAGGACAGCATCCCACAGTGTGGGGAGTAGAGGCGGGGCCCTGCCCGCTCCATGAGCGAGTTTAGCTTGTCTCTTCATTTTAAAACTAAGAACGCCCTATGGTGGAGTTTGGACTCCCCTACAGACCGTATTGGCCCCCCCCCCCCACCAAGTTCATGTGTTCGCTCTAGACATGGAAAGATCCTGATCTTTTGCAGACAGCCTGAAGGTCTCTTTGCGCGGCAGCGATTGGCAGGAAGCAGGCCGTGTCTTTGGGGCTGGCAGCTCCTGGGCAGGAACAGACCCTCATGTGTGGAGGGAGGGCCGCAGCCTGGAGGACGCCCCGGGAGCAGCAAACAGTGTTTCTTTGTGCTCTGAGCTCCCAGGACCAAATGAAGAACTGGTAGCTGGCAGTCTCGCCACCAGGCAGCGGTTTAAATCAAAATAATCACTTTAAGAAACGGTAGGGAACCTAGCCGGAGAACCATTTCCTCTGGCCCGAAATCCTCAAACATTCTGATTTATGCCGTTGGCCCCAGGCAGCTCGCTGAAATGCGGGGAGCTCTGGATCATGGCGGCCCCTCCCTCCATCTGCCTGCTGCAGGGCTGAAAAAGCGCTTAAGCGGGAGTTTGTGGAAGGCCTTCAGTGCCAGAGAGTGGCTGTTGAAAGGCCCCGGCCTTCGGAGGGCGGTTGGGGCAAGATGTGCAGACAGCTGGGTCCAGCAGCCTGGCTGGATGGGCTGGGTTTTGAGTTGAGATTTTTAGAAAAATGGGGCTACATGACGCTCACTAAACAAATTCAAACACGTTTGGGAAGACTGCTCTTCCTTAAAGAGCAGCCAACAGCAGGGCCCAACAGTCTGGGTGGGAAGATGGGGCGTCTGTCATCCTCTAGCAGGTTTCCCACAGGCACCCGGATGGCTCTTGGGAACCCAGGGGTGGGGTGGGTTTGGGACTGGATGCCAACCTGCCAGGTGAAGATTTGCCAATGGAGAGTGACATCGGTGGGGTGGAAGAGGCCAGTCTCACACGGTGGCCCTTGCCTGGCCCCTGATCCCGGATATCCCTCCTCCCCCTCAGGGAAATTTAGTCCCTTCGGCTTCTCAGCCTGTGTGCTGGGCCCTTGCAAGGTGAGCCCCTTCTCCCATACAGCTCCCTCCCAGCGATGGGGGGCAGGAGTCAGGCCTGTTGCCTCGATGGCACAGATTCTGCCCATTCCTGCTGCCGCCCGGAGTTCCCACGGTCGTTTGTGACCTGGAGGCCCTGCCGTTTGTGTAGAGGAGCTGTGGCCACGTGGGTTTGGCAGGTGGTCATTGCGTGTGAGTGAGCTGGTGGGAATGGGGCTCACAGCCTTTCAGGGGAAGTCTGTTTTCTCCCCAGAAAGTAGAGGATTAAGGTCATGACCCCCACCCCAATCTACATCAGCTTTTTTTTTTTTTTTTTTTTTTTGTGGTACTGCGGGTTGAACCCACCATGCTTTGCAAGTGCTGGACCCCTGAGCTGCACCCTCAGCCCATTTTTTAACTTTTTGAGACAGGGTCTTACTAAGTTACACAGACTGCCTCTGGTCTCAAACCTGCGATCCTCCTGCCTCTGCCTCCCGAGCCACTGGGATTACAGGCGTGTGCCACCGCGCCCGGCAATATATCAGCATTTTTAATAGGGCTGGGATACCATGAAGGTTGTATTAGGTGTGGGGATTAAAAAGCGTCTGGCAAAATACATTCAGGATAAAACTGGCTGTCTCGGTGTGGCCATCTGGGTTGTGGACAGGCCAGCGCACCTGTCTTGTCCTGTGTCCAGGAAGAGCGTGGAGGGCTCTGTGACCTTGGTGCTCCAGAATGGGACCTGCTTGAGTTTGCAGGGCCTCCTTTCAGGAGCGTTGCAAGGTTCCTGGACATCACTAGCTCCTGTGTCCATCGTGGGGTCCCCCCATCCCCCTGCCAGCTGGGGTGTCCCTGCCACCCTGATCACCACAGCTGCTCCCCGCAACTCCCCCTGTGCCCCCCCATCTTCCTCCTGAGTTATCTTTTCACTTCACATCCTTCTAGCATAGTTGTGAGGGTAACTAGAAAATTCCAGGCACCTGCAGGTTGAGGGCGTGCCCTGTCTGTGCGCCAGCCAGGGAAGAGGACACACACTCTAGAGAGGCACCTGCTCTTATTGCCCACCAATGAGGACAGGGTGGGAGGACGTAGGTGGGCTCTGCCCCCTTCCAGGTGCAGAGTGGCTGTCATCCATGATGTGTGGTGGGATGAGGCCTCAGAGAGGCAAAGTCTTGGCACCTGGCCTTCTGGGGCGAGAGAGGCCCCTGGCTTCTCTCAAGGAAGCAAGGTTCTCCCTGTCTCCCTGATTCTGAGGGACCGCTGATGGCCTTGGGTCAAATCCCTGGCCAGCAGGATTAAGATGATGAGATTCAGAATTCAGGGAGGCTACGGACTGCCAAAGGCTGGGATTTAGCTCAGTTGGTAGAGCGCTGCACTGCAGTCTCTGAGGTCCCGAGTTTGATTCCCAGCACCCCAAATATGGGAGAAGGACCTGGCAATCCACTCCCAAGGCAATCCCGAAATAGTCAGCCATTGAAAACCCTATGAGGGTCACTATGAGTCGGATACCGACTCGACGGTACCTAACAACAACAACAACAACGGACTGCCAAAAGAACCAACGGATCTGTCCCAGAAGAAGTGCAACCAGAGTGCTCCTTGGGAGTAAGAATGGCCAGACTGCGTCTTACATGTTTTGGACATGTCGTCAGGAGAGATCAATCCCTGGAGAAAGACATCATGTTTGGGAGAGTGGCAGGTCAATGAAAAAAAGGAAAACCCTCCACCAGATGGATTGACACAGTGTCTGCAACAATGGGCTTAAACATAAATAAGATCGTGTGCCTGGTACAGAATTGGGAAGTGTTTTTATCTGCTGTACATAGGGTCACTATGAGTTGGACTCAACTCGATGGCACCTAACAACAACAACAGCATGGACAGTTGGAGGTGTAGCTGGCTGGCCTTGTTTCTCCTTGGATGACAGTAGGGGAGGATGGGCTGCCTCTGGCCTGAGAAACCACCCACAGGGTGAGGACCAAGTACCTGAGGGCTGGTGTGCAGTGCCAGGGCCCTTCACTTTGCCTCTTTGTGCCTCAGTTTCCTCAGCAGGACAACAGTGGGCTGTGGAACAATCGAAGGAGGTACCATAACTGTGGTGCCCAGCATGCATGCCTTGGCCATTTTTAATCTTTGCACCAGTGTTAATAGTGATGCCCTGGGAAGTTCTGCTGAGTACATTTATAGACTTAGCTATAGACTGCACCCACTTGCACATCACCTGATGGGTGGTGGTGGTTGTTAGGTGCCGTTGAGGTGGGTCCAACTCATAGTAACCCTGTGTACAACAGAACGAAACACTCTCTGACACTGTACCAGGCCTGGCACTATCGTCAGTGCTTCTCTGGCACTTCATAGGATTTTCAATAGCAGGTTATTTTGGAAATGGATTGCCAGATCCTTCTTCCTAGCCTGCAGCACCTGGTGTTCCCAGGTGGTCTCCCATCCAAGGACTAAACCAGGCTGACCCTGCTCAGCTTCCAAGATCAGGTGGATTGGATTCCAGACACCTGATGGTTAGACTTTAAATATTATGGCTTTACATGAGCCAATTAAAATTTAAAATTATTTTAACAGTTAATGCCTTTTAAAAAAACTTAGTAGTTTTTAAGAGTAGTATCTGGACAGATTTCAGGCCTCTCCAGTGTGGAGCGGGGCCTGCAGCTTTGCCTGTGGACGTGGGAGCTGTCACGTGGCCGTTCACGCAACGCTGCGTTCTGAGAGCTGCAGAGTTTATTAGCATCACTTGACAGAAAAGCATTTAAAGGGTCAGTGTGCCAAAAAAGAAATACGAAACTTTAAAAAAGGACCCTTGTATGTTTTACAAGTTCTTGGTCAAGTTCCAGAGCGTGCCTTCCATGGACCCAGCGGTGGGGGATTGAATGTATTAATAAGCCGTTGCTCTGTAGGGTCCCAGGTAAGCTGTGCAGACCCACCTGCATTCTGTTTCGTCTTCTCTGCAAACTGAGGATAAGGGGAACATGCGTGAGCTTGAAGGCTTTCAATTGAAGGGCAGACGGCGAGGAGATGGGTGGGTCTCCTCTGGGACTGGACCCAGAGGACTCCTGCCTCAGCCCCTGATCTGTGTGGCAGTGCGCATCCTCTGCTGTGGTACATTTAAGGAGCTGCTCCAACCTGTCTTTAGGAGGTGGGCACAAGGTCTTCCAAATAATGCCGTTAATCCTGAGAGCCTGATGAGCTGGGCGTGGTGGCGCATGCCTGTAATCTCAGCGGCTGGAGAGGTGGAGGCAGGAGGATCGCAAGTTCGAGACCAGACGCAGTCTGCGTAACTTAGTGAAACCCTGTTTCAAAAAGTAAAAAAGGGGGCTGGAGGTGCAGCTCAGTGGTCCAGCACTTGTAAAGCATGCAAGCATGAGGTCCTGGGTTCAACCCCTAGTACCACAAAAAAAAAAAAAAAAAAAAAATCCTGAGAGCCTGATGTCACACATCTATAATATTTTCATACATACAAAATACAACAAACTGCAAAATGGTTTGCAGTGAAGGAGAGGTTGGAGAGTTCAGAGACTCAGGTTGTGCACCTCAGGTCTAGGTTTAGGAACCTGGAGGTCCTGATCCCTCATCCAGACGACCGGCCACGTAAGGCTCCAGGAGAGAGTGGCCCATGCTGAGATTTGGTCCTCAGCGTGTGATTGTTGGTGCATTTGCCATTCTTACTCACTGTGCATGTGGCGACTATTGACTGTGGGGAGGCTGGGGCAGGTGCTGGTGGGGAGCCAGGCAATGGGCTGACTGCCTGCTGGGCCCATCCAGCCCAAACTGGGCTCCCCTCTGGGGACATAGACTGTGGTGAATCCCCAGGCCCGAAGGAGGGGAGCTGGTTGGCATGAGAGCCGGGAGGAAAAGTGACACGTTGCTTCTGTGTTGGGGATCAGGGCATTTGAAAGAATAGGGGCCTCCTGAAGGCAGTTTGTGGTGGGCGTGTCTGGAATTGCAGCTCGTGTTAGCTCTTGTTGTGGGTCTGCTCCTCGGAAGCCACGGGCTTTCCGTGGCCCACAGAGCTCTGGCTTTCCTCACTCATAAAAGGAGAAGGCTAGGAAAAGGAGGGGGAATGTAATAATGCTACCCTGGGTCGGCGTGGCGTTTTAATGAGGTCACACATGGATAGCCCTGTGCGGCTGGAGGCTTTTACTCCGGTTATCCACATCCTCTCTGATTTCCATACCTCGCCCCGTGCAACTACTGTCATTTCATTACCTGTGCTGCCTCCTCCATGTCTGCCACCACGCCTGCCAGGACAATGGAGCCCGTCAAGAATGCTCGTAAAATACCCGGCACATTGGCGGACCTGGTGTCCTCCGTGGGGTGTTCCCGTACCAGTACGAAGCTCCTCTGTGACAAGTCCTACTGAGTGCCAGGAGAGGCTGGCCACCCCAGGGCAGTGTGCCGATGGGTGCTGGGGCATCTGGGTGAATGATGCCAATCACCCCAGCCGTTTTCTGAGTGATTGAAAGAAAGTGCTGGTGGATAAAGAGGAGCGTGCTTTCCGTGTCACACCCTAAAATAAAAGGTAGTCGAGAAAGGAAATTGCATGAAACGTACCTGGATCTTCAGGAAGGCTGTGGCGTCAACCAAGACACCGGCTTCTGTTTTCCCTTCCTGATGTCCCTTAGCTCATGTCACCACCTGCAAGACAGATACACACCTGCTGCCACGCTCATACATGGATGCGCACCGTGCACACCGCACCCACAGACGTGCCGGTCATCCGCACACACCACACTCTCACATCCATCCACATGCACCACACGCCATACATACGTGGCACATATACCACGCCTGACACATGTGTACACTTGCACAACCCAATGCTACACTACATGTTCACTCCACATAGAACACACACCTGTACCCCACTGCTGCTACACAAACATGCGTGTGCACCACACACTACACAGAACCCCACACACATGCACACTTCACACACACATCTACACGTATACAAACACACACACATGCACACCCCCCCCCCCCACTGGTCTAGCAACACTAGGAATTGGTTGGGGATCCTGGAGGGTTTTTTTTTTTTTTGGTGGTACTTGGGGCTCGAACCCAGGGCCTCCCGCATACTTTGCGAGTGCTCTACCATTGTGCTGCACCTCCAGTCCATTTTTTATTTTTTATCTTGAGACAAAGTCTCACTAAGTTTTACAGGCTGCCTCTGGTCTTTTTTTTCTTTTATTTTTTTTTCGGTACTGGGGGTTGAACCCAGAGCCTTCCACTTGCATGCTTTTCAAGTGCTGGACCACTGAGCTACACCCTCCACCCATTTTTTTTGCTTTTTGAGACAGGGTCTCACCAACTTATGCAGACTGCTTCTGGTCTCGAACTTGCGATCTTCCTGCCTCTGCTTCCAGAATCACTGGGATTACTGGCGTGCGCCACAGGGCCTGATGTGAGGTGTTTGGAATGTTTTGATAAGGAAAATAAACCCAATATTACCCATCTCCCTCCCCAGGACACCTGGACCCACTCAGCAGTTTAAAAAATAATGCTATTAATCCTCACTGCCTGTTGTTGCACACCTGTGGTCTTGCCCTGCCCTTGCATGACCCCCACCCCCACCCCTTGCTGATTAGCGAGCTCACTCCTACAGCCCCACACATGCTCTCTGTGTTATTAGCAGCCAAGGGCCCTGTGCCCTGCATAGTGCGGACCTGATGGACCTGCGTGCTCATGTCATTTCTGACTCTTTGCCCAGGCTTCAGTTATGCCAGCTTGGTCTCCAGCAGACTGAAATGCATCCAGTTTTCCTTTGGACAGCGCAAAGAAACTTCTCTTTAGTTTCTGCTGAAGGAGACATCTGCTGGATACTGAGCAGCGATTTTCTGGTTCTTTGTGCTCTTTTATTTAAGACACAGTCTCAGAGCCCTTGCTTTTATGAATGCTGGGTCTCACAGAAACGCCTAATGTCTGTAGTGGTTAAAAGCTCACACATGCAACGCCTGGTGTGCTCTTTTTAAGGGGCACAGGAGGACAGGTCACGTTTGACCGCGGCAGGGCCTCTTGCGTGTGCTCCAGGGTCTCTGTCCCTAGGAGTGCAGCCCTCCCCTCTGCAGAGGACAGACCCTGCTGGGGACATGGCTTGCTAGCCAGATCGGGAGCCTGCCCTGCCTTGTGCTGAGCCATCGGAAATGAAGGGCTGGGGAGGTGGCTTGGGCAGAGCCCTTGCCTAGCATGCGTGATGCCCTGGTTTCCATCTGCAGCACTGTAAAAAAGAAAATAGAGAAAATAAAAGAAAGAAATGGACGGTCTTGAGTGGGAGGCCGTCTGGTTTTGATCTCAGAGTGTTTCAGGGTGACTTCCTGTATGTCTCCCGTGCTTGCCTGAAAGCACAGAGGAGCTTTTCCAGCAGGGCAGGAAGCAGATGGCTTCCCAGCTCAGCTCCCCAGATCCTGGGCTGCAGGATGGGGGTGGGGGTTGGGGGTAGGCATGCGGGGCTGCAGCTTGAGGCTGCAACCTACAGCTCAGCCCTGGTCCTGCCTCTGGAGCCTTCAGATCAACTCACAGTGTCAGACCTGGTGGTGGGTGCCTCGCTCTGTCCCGAAATGGCCTTGTATGGCCTGGTTTCATTTACCCTTAGAAACTATCAGGCACAGTGGATGTGTCTGTCGGGATCCAAAGGGAGAATTGCACACATAAGTTCTGCCCAGGTTAGGAATATGGTAATGATTTTAACTGCCCCATAAACTATACATTCCAAAATAAACTCCTGGACGAGGCAGTAAAAGCTAGATGTCAACATGCACAAATGAAAGTAGTTTTGTGAGGGTAGAAGGAATATGGGTAATTTCTGGCTTTTCCTAATATACGTATTTAAAGGGGCAGTTTGAAAAGGAATATTATCATTTGAGAATTTTTCTTCTTTTATGTTTGTTAGAATGTGTGAACACATTTCACTTTAATTGATAGCTCTTATTCTTTCTCTTCTACCTTATAGTTTAAACACAAAATATGGGGGGAAATAAATTGAACTTACAACAGTAATTTAAAAAATTTCTTTTCCCTACTTGCTAAGTGCATGTAAATTGATCTAAGAACCCTGTACCTCAAGACATTTTTTTTTTTTTTGCTGCACAATTGGAATTTTTCTTCCCTTTTAAATCACTTTAAACGTCTTGCAAATGAGACAATTGGGAAATGAAAAATTTATGAGATAGCTTTGAAAATAATGGCTGGCCCTTTAATTGACTGGCCCCTTCCTCCAAAACCCTTATGATCTCTTACTTTGGATAGTGTTCATAAAATGCAAAGAGTTGGTGGGATGGATTTAGTACTGGGAAGTCCCCTTCATTCTCTCTTAAACAGTTAAATTTCAGCTTATAATATTTGGATATTTTCATTTATTTTTACAATTTTTGGTTTCCTTATAGTGGATATGATGTGATCTCCTTACATGAATTTTTGTTTTAAGACCAGGAAGCAGCAGAGCAGAAATTCTTAAGGAAAGATTTAATAATCTGTATGTAAAAAATGGGCTGTGGTTTAGCTCAGTTGGTGGAGGGCTGCTCTGTAGTCTCTGAAGCCCTGGGTTCAATCCTCAGCACTGCAAAATCCGGAAAAGGACATGGCAGCCCACTCCAGAAATAATCCCTAAACAATCAACCATTAAAAACCTTACTGTGAGACACGACTGGGCGACACCTAACAACACAGTAAGGACAGGGATGGGAAAAGAGTACTGACTGCAAATTGCAGAAAGCAGCTTTCTATATGATTACTCACCTAAGTATAGTCTGCAGCCATAGTCCCCTGGCATCCAATCCTGCCTGAGCTCAGAAGCTAAGTAGGGTTGGCCTGGTTAGTCCTATCAGGCTAGAGAGATGCAGGCTAGGAAGAAGGACCTGGCACTCCACTCCTGAAACAATCCACCATTGAAAAGCCTATGAATAGCAGAGAAACTCTGACAATAGTGCCTTGCATGGTACAATGTCAAGAAATGTTTTGTGTACTATATATAGGGTTGCTATGAATTGGACCCGATTTGATGGCACCTGACAACAACATATAAATAATTTTTAAAAATCTAAAATGGACCTTTAAAGCAATTTTCCTTAAGAAAAAAAGATTTCATAATTCCCTTCTAATGTGTCTCAATTCTAGTATCTAGTAATCTTAAATTCTTGCAGCTTCTCTCCTTTGGAAACAAACATAGTGCATGCCACTGAGCAGAGTTGCAAACGCTGCCCCTGCCATCGGAAGCTACAGTGCAGCATGGTGGGCAGAGACTGAGGGGTGGCTGCAGCCCTCTGCGGGGTCCCTGCCTGGCACCTGCCTGAAGGCTGGAGGCCCAGGTTGCGGGGCTTGCTCTGCACATCCCTGCGTTTCAGGGCAATTGGTCCTCTTAGCCGATCAGGCTCCTAGTGGGAAATGTTCCAAGAGACGGGAAGTAGAGGCTGCCAGGCCAGGACACTGGGCCCAGGAAGGGGCCCGGCATTCCTGTCTGTTCTCTGGGTCAGGGCAGCAACACAGACTGAAGGTGGGTGAGGAAGAACCAAACATCTGCTTGTCTTCAGACGCCCATGTTACCCCAGCCAGGGGCCTGCGAGGCTCAGCTCAGGTCCCTTCACAGATGCTGAGCCTGTACTCAGACTCCAAGTTCACGGGGCTGGGATGTGGCCTGGGAATGTATTTTTACATAAAGTATGGCCAAGATTCTGAAGCACGGTTAAAATCGAATAGAAGTAGTTGTTTGTGAGATACGCTGACACACTTAGTGAGGCCTCAGTGACTATGCACTAGGGTAACTTTTGCTGAGGCAGCTGCTTGGGTAGGGCATGGGTCGTTATGGAGATTGCCATCAGATCAGAAGATTTGGATACATCCGGGGCTGCAGAGGGACGGTGTTCATCAGCACAATCTGTTATTATGATAAAATAACGGAGGTAGTCACCTTATAAGGAGGGAAGGCTTATTTTGGCTCATAGTGTCAGCCCATGCTTGCTTGGCTTTGTTACTTTGGGCCTGTGGCAACACCTTACATCATGGTGAGAGGACGTGGTAGAGACTTTCTTACCTCATGGTGGCCGGAAAGCAAAGAAAGGCAGAAAGGAACCCGGGTGCTAATAACCATTTTAAGGGCACGCCCCCAATGACCTCACTTCCTCCTATGAGGCTCCACCTCTTTGTGTGTGTGTGTGTGTGTGTGTGTGTGTGTGTGTGTAGGTTCTTGGGGGTTGAACCCAGAGCCTTGCACATACTTTTCAAGCGCTCCACCACTGGGCTGCACCTCCAGCCCATTTTTATTTTTTATTTTGACACAGGATTTTGCTAAGTTGCACAGGCTGCTTCTGGCCTCAAACTTGCAACCCCCCTGCCTCAGCCTCCTGAGTCACTGAGATTGCAGGTGTGCACCAGTGTCCACCGCTGAGCCCAACGTCCCACTTGCTAAAGGTTTCACCACTTTCCAGCCGCACCACAGGCTGGAGCCGTGCCTTCAGTTCATGGGCCTTTGGGGGCCATTCCACAACCAGATGCTAGCAGCGACGTTGGACCAGAGCGTTTGTACCGCCGCAGCTGTGAGCCCAGCAAGTCGTGAACATGTGTGTTGATTCTTTGTTACAACAGTTCAGAGAGGGAGCTGTTATTCACAGCTGAGCTGCTTGGAAAAACCAGGGCTCAGGAAGTTTCAAAAACTCTTCTGAAAGGAGTAGCTTGTGAATAACAGTTCACTCTGCCCTCCCCCATCCTCAGTCCTCATGTCAGCCTGTGAGGCCCCCAGACCAAGGTGGGGCAGGGGTGGGTGGTCAGCAGCACTGTCCCGCAGTGGATGTAGGAGACTAGATCTAGGACATTCTCAGCAGCAGAGCTTGCAAATGTCCACGAGTTATAGACTGGGTGAATGAATTGAGACCTCCTCATAACATGGAGCCTGCAGCTATAGCCCTATGGCATCCAATCCTGTAAGATCTTGGAAGCTAAGCAGGGTCGGGCCTGGTTAGTACTTGGATGGGAGACCGCCTGGGAACACCAGGTGCTGTAGGCTTGGGAGAAGGACCTGGCAACCCCCTCCCAAAAATCAATCTGCCATTGAAAACCCTATGAACAGCAGAGAAGCACTGACAATAGTGTTTCCCCTGTTGTACAGAGGGTCGCTATGAGTCGGATACCGACTCGAAGGCACCTAACAACAACAACAACATAACATTGGGCGCCCCACAGAAGTCCATACAAATAAATCCAGTCACATGGGACGTTGTCAGCAAATCCCTCCTCCAGATATCAAAGGAAAGATGGAGGCCACAGATGACCATGATGGGAATCCATGCACAGCTCTGTTTTGAAATGTTGTTGTTGTTGTTGTTGTTAGGTGCCCTAGAGTCGGTATCTGACTCATAGTGACCCTCTGTACAACAGGGGAAACTATTTTCAGTGCTTCTCTGCTGTTCATAGGGTTTTCAATGGCAGATTGGTTTTTGGGAGGGGGTTGCCAGGTCCTTCTCCTAAGCCTACAGCTTCTGGTGTTCCCAGGTGGTCTCCCATCCAGGTACTAACCAGGCCTGACCCTGCTTAGCTTCCGAGATCTGACGGGATCAGATGCCACAGGGCTACAGAGCTGCAGGCTCTGTTTTTAAATAGGTGAAACTAAACCCTGCCATTTGGGGGGTAAATGTAGGAGGCCAACGGAAATAGAAAAGTCAGAAGACAATGATCAGAAATGTGTTATTGACAAGAGGTAGATACTTTGGGAGGCAAAGGGGGACACACAGAGGAGGCGTCTCATGAGTGTGTTTGTCACATCTTGAGAAAGAGGTCATGGGGGGTGTGCCTCCCTCTGTCACCTGGTCTCTGCAGGTTAGTCCTGCACGCCACATGGCCGAGCAGCAGCGGCAGCTTCCTCTGGCCTGCCTGGAGAGGTGCACTTCCAATTTGCAGAGCTTATCTGAAATGCCTTTGCTTATGTGATGCCCGGTGCCCCTGAGTGCCCTGCGGGGAGCTGGGCCTTTCTGAGAACATCTTTGGGGCAGGGTGACCCTGTGAAGAAACCCAGCCCAGTGCAGGCATGGCATCAGGGCAGCCCCTGGTGGCTCCGGTGTGCAGTTTTTGCTGTGTTCTCAGTGTCCAGAGTTGGGGGTCCTGGGGCCATATGGGCAGGAGAGAGCAGTGACCTTCCAGGTGGTGCTTAGTCATGGCGAGTCTGCGTGTCTTCTCAGAGAAGCTGCCGAGATGGGAGGGCTTTGAGACAGACGAGGCCAGGGAGGGTGGCATAGCACATTGGGTGAGCCTGGTCCAGTTTCATTTGTGACAGCAAGTGGCTCTGCTCCAGCCCGCCGGGTAGGTCGCGAGCACCTGCAGGTGGGGAGTGAGGTGCTTGGTTGGTTGGTGGTAGAGAAGGCTTCCATTCTTGTTGTTTTCGACAAGGGACAGTACCTGAAGACTCGGGGGCTGTGTGTTCACAGGGTCCTCTGTGAGTGTCCTCCGTTCCCTCGCCATGTTGTGTTGTCAGACCCCCGGGTCTTGGGCCCCTCTTCCCCGGCCCACCCACTCACGGTGACATTTGTGCCCAGGGACATAAGGCAGGACACATTCCTGGGCCAGGCTGGAAAAGCAATCATTTCCTGGCAGAGAGCTCTGCGGGGCTGTAAAGTGGTCTCCCTTGAACAGAGCCCGTGCTATCGAGTTTTATGGGAGCTGTGTTTGTCTTGAACCCTGCGGGAGTCTGAAGCCGCCTTGCAAATGGAGCTTTTCAGCGAAGCTGCGCATGTGCAGGCGGACCACACCTTCCTGGGTTTCAAGACCTGGGCAAGTTTTGCTCTGCTATCCAATCGTGAGTGCTTTCCTCAGGGACCCACACCCTTCATGAAGGCTTTGGATTCCACGGACGTTTTTCTTGTTGGAATCCTGTGGGTTGTGATAGGCGAGTCTTGCTCAGGGCCATGCTTTTGTCTGGGCAGGCCATGCATCTCGCCAATGCTTGGTTCTTAAGGCTTTCGGCTTTCGAGGATGGCCCTGCTGACTGTGCGGGTGGATCGTTTTGGTTTTGCTCTTGCCCGTGGGAGGCTTAGAGAGCGTGCCTGTTGCCTTGGATGGAGGGATGTGGAAGGAAAATTCAGATGGACTCATGCCAGGCTGAGTGGCGAATTGACATTTGCTCTGTAGCTGGATTGAAAAAATAAACCGCAAAACACAGTCATCCTTCCAGCTGGGCTGGCATGAGGAGCCAGTGGCCATGGAGTGACTTGTGGGCAGTAGGTCTGAGTGGTGGGAAGCTGGGTTTGGGGTGACTGTGGAGCGGGGAAGTGCAGAGAGGAAGGACACTGCTGTGGCTCAGGGCAGGCTCGCCCAAAAGCGGATGCTGGGAGATGGCCAAGGGAGGTGGGCCCTGCTTGGGCTCCTTACCTCGTCGCCTGGGGTCTCCGTGGCGTGCTCTTCTCTCCGGGTAATGAGATTCACTGGCCTTTGCCGTGGAGATCACTGTGCTTTGGAACTTGAGACTCAAGCTTGCTTTCCATTCATCAGGTGGGAACAGAGCTTGGCTGCACCTTCTGGCACTGGCCAGGCAAGCCCTACTCTGTGCTGTCCCTTCCCTAAAACCATCCTTGATCTCAGCCAGGAGGTGGGGGCTTGCCCTGGTGGACAAGACCAGTGGAGGAAGTCACACTTCTTACCTATGGTTTGGATTTTTCAAAAGTTGGGGTTGTTGTTGTTGTTAGGTGCCGTCGAGTCGTGTCTGACTCATAGCGACCCTCGTAGGGTTTTCAATGGCTGACTGTTTCGGGATTGCCTTGGGAGTGGATTGCCAGGTCCGTCTCCCATTTTTGTGGTGCTGGGAATCGAACTCAGGACCTCAGAGACTGCAGACCAGCACTCTACCAACTGAGCTAAATCCTAGCCCCTAAAGTTGGGGTAGGGAGAAATTTTTTTCTTTTTTCAACTGGGGGTTCAACTGGGGGTTGAACCCAGGGTCTCATGCATGCTAGACAAGTGGTCCACCGCTGAGCTGCATCCCCAGCCCCTTTTTTGTTTTTTATTTTGAGATGGGCTCTTGCTAGGTGGCACAGGCTTCTTCTGGCCTCAAACTTGGCAATCCTCCTGCCTCAGCCTCCTAAGTGCTGGGATCACAACCATGTGGCACCACACTCAGCTGGTTTGGATCTTAAATGTACCCCCAAAAGCTTGGTCCCCAGCTGATGACACCATTGGGAGGTGGGAGCTTTAGGAGGTGGGGCCCACTTGGAGGAAATTAAATGACTGGGGCCATGACCTTGAAGGGGATATTGGGGCCCAGGCCCTTCATCTCTCTCTCTTTTGCTTCCTGGCAACTGTGAGCCAAGCAGACCTTCTCTACCATGTGTGTCTGCTGTGGTTTACTGTGTTGATACGGGCCCAAAGCAGTGTGGCCAAGCGACTGTGGACTGAAACCTCTGAAACTGGGACCTAAAGCAAACCTTTCTTCCTTTTAACTTGTTTATCATAGGTATTTTGTCACAACAATGGAATGCTGACACATTTACAAAAATGAAAAAAAAAAAAATCCAACATATGTTCCTCTATCTTGATGGTGGGTTGAGGTTTAACTCAGTTGGTAGAGTGCTGTTCTGAGCTCTTTGAGGCCCTGGGTTCAATCCCAGCATTGCAAAAATGGTAGAAGGACCTGGCAACTCACTCCCAAAACAATCAGCCATTGAAAACCCTATGAATAGCAGAGAAGCACTGACATAGCGCTGGGCATGGCACAGTGCTGGGGAGTGTATCATTATGTCATACATAGGGTCACCATGAATCAGACCCGACTCAATGGCAGGCACTTAACAGCAGCAACAACAACAACACATTGATGGTAGATGTGTAAATTGCACCCGTCTGTTCAGAGAACATTTTGGGCAGTGTGCACAAACCCCACCTCCCTATCTCTGTGACTCAGTACTTTCGGTTTTGTGAATCTGTCCTGAGAAAATAGAGATATTTACACAAGAGGATGTTAATCATGACTTTATTTGCTGCAGTGGACGGTTAGAAATGGTTTGGGTTTTCAGTAGCAGAGGATCACTGCAGAAACCTGGGAAGCTGTGTGGAAGCATGTTTTGTAAACACTTTTAAAAAATCACATTTTCAAAAAATAAATAATAATATAGCAAATTCTTCTTACTGTAACACTCACTTTATAATGATATGGGGAGATTTTTATACCATACCGTTCATTGGCTCAACAAAGATGCGCTGAGTGCTTATTACATACCAGGCAGCGTGCCAGACAGAGGGGGTGTATTTGACTCCATGGAAGAGTTGCCCCAGAGATCATGCAGTCTAGGGGGGTGTAATATGTTATTAACATGGTAATAATATGTTATTATTAATAATGAAAGGCTCAACTTGCAAAATACCTCTAATCTTGTAACAAAAAATGTTTGTGTCAACATGTAGAGCGTGTATCGTGTGGAAAGTCAGAAAGAAACGTACCAAGATTTCAGCGGTGGTTTTGTTTGAGTAAAACTCTGACAGATTTTTGCTTTTTTCATTATGCTTTCTAGTACCATCCAGATTTACTATAAAAGCTGCCTTACATTTAATAATCAGAACATAGTTTAAAAAGAAATCCCCAGTCTCCCTTTCTCAAAACGTTAGTGTTTGCAAACACAATTGTTTATTAACCACACTTACAAAAGAGGATTTATTTAATCTGAGAATTAACCAGCACTGACCTCTGCACAGTAAGTTACTCTGGTGCAATTGCAGAATCATGTAATGTAACGATCACATTTTTTACCCCCAGTACTAGAGGTTGAACCCATGGCCTTGAGCATGCTAGGCAAGTGCCTGACCTGCACCTCTACCCCTTTATTTTTTGCTTATTTTGAGACAGCATCTCACATAAATTCCATAGGCTGCCTCTGGCCTTGAACTCTCAATCCTCCTTCCTCAACGTCCTGAGTTGCTGAGATTATAGACATGTACCATGGAACTTGGCTCTGGTTTTGTTTTGTTTTGGAACATGTCAAGTACACGTAGAATAAAAATACCATGACATGAGAAATGGAATGTGTGCACAGACATGTACAGGTATAAAATGAAATAATGAATACAGAAGAATGCTTGCTGTGTCTGGGCTCCGCCCTCTCTGTGGTCAGTCCTATCAGTTGGGGAGGTAAGACTCCCTCCCTTTTAAAGATGAGAAAACCAAAGCGTGAGGCATCCTGTTTCTTGGAATTGTCCCTGCTGGCTGTAGCTGACCTGGGATTTAAAGCCAGGGAATCTGGGCTGTAACCACAAGACTGTGTGGCTCGTACAACAATAAGGCACGGACATTCCCTACTCCCAAAGCAGCTGTTTGACCGGCAGCCAGGGGTCAGATCCCTTGTCTGTCCAACAGAGTCTGGACCCAGTTAATTTCAAAGAGGCACAAGAGAGCAGACCTGCCTGACAGCCCTGCCTGATCAAAGCTCACTTAAGTCACCAATAAAACTCTCTGGTGTTTTGTTTCCTACCAGAAGGACCGTCTCTTTCTTGTCCTTGTGAAAGTCAGCGTTGGCCCAAGTCAGCAATGTGTGGAAATGGAGAAAGTCTGAGGATGCTGCCTGTGGCTTTGCTAACGCGACGCTTCTCCTTTATGGTCTGTCTCCCTCTCCTCCCCCATTTTCCAGCAAAATGGGTGGTTGTTGACCCCCCCCCCTTCTCCACGTAAGAGTCATCCTTTCTCTGTGGTGAAATCAGTGCGGAGTTGATTCAAAAGTTCTGTGACTGGGGAAGTGTAGCATCAGCTTGGTGCTCTTGTCCCTTTGTGGGTGTCCTGTTCCCTTAGGATGCCCCAAAATACTGGAGTTCGGATGTTGACTCTCTGCTGCTTGTCCTCTTGGCCCAGGTCTCAGGCCAGATGCTCCTATAAAAATCCTTGTAAATCCTGAGCCCGGCGCGGTGGCACATGCCTGTAATCCCAGCAACTAGGGAGTCGGAGGCAGGAAGATCGCAAGTTCGATACCAGAGGCAGTCTGCATAATTTAGTGAGACCCTGTCTCAAAAAGTAAAAAAATGGGCTGGGGGTGCAGCTCAGTGGTCCAGCACTTGCAAAGCATGCAGGCATGAGGCCCTGGGTTCAACCCCCAGTACCGGAAAAAAAAAAAAAAACCTTGTAAATCCTGTGGGCAATGGCCAACATCCAGATGTTCCAAGTGCCAGATCTTAAGATGAGGTCAAGTTCGTTGCTCTCTGCTTTACATTTTCACCACAGGGGCACTGGAAGCGAGTGACCCAGTGGTTTTAATGTCCATCTGACTCCAGCATGCCTGCTGCCCAGGTGGGAAGACGGCCCTACGCTTGCCTCTGCTTCCAGAAACGGCCCCTCCTCACGAGGCCTTCTGCACGCCTGCAGTGGGGAGGTGGCCCTGGCCCAAGTGTTACCTGACCCTTTGTCCCTGGTCTTCCCTGATACCCAGGGTTTTCTTGTGCATCTGGGAAGGAGAGCCTCAGGTTAGGGCTTCTGCAGACTGCAGACTCATTGCCAGTGGTGGAGACAGATGCGTGTGGTTTTGTTATTGGCCCCCGTGTCTGAAAGACAGATGTTATTTGTCACTGGCTTCCCTGAGGCCACAAAGAAACTCTGAGGGTCCCAGCCACGTGGACTGGCTGGGGGAGCGTGACTGAAGCTCAGAGCGCCCTCGTCTTTCCCTTCCATTGAGCCCACAGGGCTGGCCTGGCCTGTGGGCAGTGTTGGTCATTGGGCGGAGGGGGCCTTGTTTTGGCTGAGAAGACTTTACCGCTGGCAGGCGGCCTTGCAGCTTCCTCCTCACCTGCCAGTGCCAGCTGCCTCCTGATTGCAAACACGTGGGCTGGTTCCAGAGCGTGGGGCCAATACTGTGTCTCATCCAATGAGAACTGCATGTGTCCTGCCCCTGATGTTTGGGTTCTCATCAAGGAAAATGGGTTGCCCTAGACCAGGGCCAGAGGGCAGCGACCACAGGTGGGTGGGTTCCCAGCATCCCTAAATGTGGCTACTGTGACGTTTTTTGGTACAGATTGCAACCCTGGGAAACGGTTGCATTTCTTTCTTCCCTATTTCCCACTGCAAAGGACATGGCAACCCACTCCCAAGGCAATCCCGAAATAGTCAGCCACTGAAAACCCTGTGAGGGTCGCTATGAGTCGGACTTGACTTGATGGCACCTAACAACAGCAACAACATTTCCCACTTTTGGTGAGTGACTTAGAACTCTTTCTATCTTTTTCCTTCCTGTGAACTTATTTGCCGTTATGAAGCGGGTTTGGATGCTGTGTTCTGCAGAGGGGCTGCCCTGCCAAGGCACATCCATGTTGCAATTTTCCTAATGAGTCGGTGAGGACCCTTCCTCCTTGGGTCTGTGAAGCCCCAGGGGGGGTGTGCCACGCAGGCCCACAAAGCCACGCTCAGAGCGTGGGCCCCTGGAGCACACAGTGTGTGACTAGAACCCCACAGACTTGCAATCTGAAGGACGTGGCTGGAATGCCTGGCTCTTCCTTGTGGCCCGGAGGCTTTGTTTACCTGCCCAGGCTCAGGCTTCTGTCTGTAAATGCCAGTATGGGTTTTCTGGCAGTGGAGCAGTGTGGATTACTTGGGAATGTGTGAAATAGAGAGAGTCTGGTAAACGATGTCTTCGGTGAACATAATTCTGACTTTCTCCTCCCACGGACTGACGTGGTCCTGCTTTGAACTCCCAGCTCATTGTGAAAGACCTCTGTAATGGTTTGAATGTGTCCTAAAGTTCATGTGCCGGGAACTTCATCCTCAGCGCATTGGGGTTGGGAGGTGGGGTCCGGGCTGGGATGGGAAGGGGACAGAGGGCATTCTTTTTGATTGCGGTGCTGTACCACTGAGCCACACCCCCAAGGCACTCTTTAGGAATAGTGATGAATGGTGTGACCCTGGAGGTGAGCAGAGGGAAGAGAGAAGGCAAGACCCCAAAGGCTAGGGATGCCCTGGCTCCGTGGAATGTGGAGCGTGGAGCGGGTCACAGGTGGGACCTGGCTAGAGTCCCTTGCTGTGAGGTGAGAGGTGACAAGGGAGGAAGCTGACTTGTTTGCAGCCCAGAGGCCAGAGCGGGTGTCCCTGGGGGCCATGTGCTCCCCTGGGTTGGTCTTGTTCTCTTGGTCTTTGCGTTTCCAAGCCCATTGGCCTGGTGGCAAAGCCCCTCGGATCCCCCCTGGTTCTTTCTGATTTCTCTTGGATGCGGCATTAGGTTTGCTGTGCCAGCTCTCATAGTTGTTCCCGTCCCTTCTACAGAGAGCCATAGGGGCTTTGTCACAAATGCTCCCTCTCCCCCACCCCTGAAGGCTCTGTTTGTAATCACTGCCATTGGACCTGAAGGGTTTCAGGCAGTACCAGGGGTCCAGGCAGCAGGAGGGGCTTCGTGGGAGAGGCTTGGCCATGCTCAGTGGGGGTTGGTGGCTGTGAGTGGAGGCCAGGGAGGTGGCCAGGGGGGTTGGCATTTTGTTCCAGTTGAAGATATGACAAGCGATATTCATACTCGCTGGTACTGTTGCAAGAAAAGTTTAGTGTTTCTGTCCTACTTGAATGAAAGAAAGAAATTTCGCCATGCATATCAAATAATAGAAATCTGTCATCTTAGAAGTTGCTAATTTGCAGTTCTATGACATAGATTTGAGTAATTAGAGGATTTGATCACCAGGCATGTGAAACCTATACAAACGTTGCTCCACGTTCCTGGAAAGAAGTCAAAGCCTGAGACTGAGCGAATCGTGATTCTTTAAAGTTGCCACAAGCGGAATTGATTTAGTTTGGCAGAAACTACAAAAACAAACATGGGGACTGGAAAAGCAAAAGGCTCATGTGATTGCTGCTCTGGCCCCAGAGAAAAGGAAATGCTTCATCAATTGCATAGTGGGCCGGAGCATGTTGAGCCCCCACCCCCTGTAATTTTAAAATCATCTGGAACAGCTGTTAACAAAAGCTGGAGACACCAAAGCAGCAGTGCAGGGCCCCTCCCCTCCCTCGGCCTCTTTAACAACTAGCTGTGCCTTTGTTTTCCTTGTGCTTACTCCCTAAGTAAATCTTAATCATGATCATTAAACTCGGCCTTGACTTTCTTTCTGTTGCCATGGATACCAGATGGGGCCTCCTGGGGTGGGATGGCCTTAGGGCTGACAGCCAGCAGGACCCCTTCCATGGCTGGCAGACGCGTGCTGCTCCGGAGCTGGTGACGGTGGACTCACACGGGTGACTAGGCTGGTGCCCACAAAGAGCAAGGATCAGAGCTGGCGGCTGGGGGACGTCAAGCCATCAGGCTCTGCCCAGCCAGCAGAGCCCTTCTCTGGCTCCTTGTGGTAGAAACGGTCTCTTCTCAGACACATTAACACAGGTTAGGCTCATCTTGACTTTTGCTTGGCTTGTCTGTGTGGTCTGTAGGACTGATGCAGCCCCGTTGGGCTGGGGTGCCACCACAGAATAACTCTGCCCTGGTGGGGGGGGTGTCACTGTCTTCTGAGTTTGGGGTGGGGGCGGCTCAGTTCTTCCACTCACAGGTGAGTCTCAGCCTCCCTCCCCTATGGCTTTTTCAGAAGTGAGGTTAAGCGCCTCATCAGCCCGACCCCCTGGCATTGTGTGGCCTGTTCTGTCAAAATGGCGAATGTTGGCATCGCCCACTGCGTGTTCCAAAGGGAGGGAAGCACCAAGAAGGCAGGTAGAGCTTCAGCCACCTGGTCTTCCTCTTGGGAATTCTGTGTCTCAGAAATTCAGTCTCAGTCTCTTTCAAGTTAATTTAAAATTATCAATGATCAGTTAACATAAACTTCAAAAATTTTTCACATTTTTTAGGAGATTTAAGATAATGTCAACTTAAAATAATACAATTTGTTTACATAATGGTTATAAGTTTTCCTCCAACCCTACTTATAAGTGATTTTTTAAGTTAGTCTCAAAACCAATAATAAACGTCATTGATGGTCTTTGCCCATTCCTCATGCCCGAGCTTCTTTACCTCACTTCTAAGGCCTCTGTGGATTGTGTCCTAGTCTACTTTCTGTTGCTATAATGGAATACCTGACACTGGCTGATTTATGAAGAAAAGCAGTTTATTTTGGCTCATGGTTCTGGAGGCTGAGGAAGTCCAAGAGAATAATGCTGGTGTCTGTTTGGCCTCTCCTAATAGCCTTGTGCTACTTCAGCTCAAGGCAGAAAGGGAGAGGGCAGGAGGGTGTGTGTGGAAGAGTAAAACCCAAGAAGTGGACTCACTTTATAAGAATCTGCTGTCAAGATAATGAACTCAGTCCCTTGAGAATGGCATTAAGCCCTCTTAATGACCTGATCACCTTTTAAAGGGCCTCCACTCCTCACTGAATTTTGGAGGGGACAGACCACAGCCAAAGCATAGTAGACTGCAATGCCATTTCTCTGGAAATAGCGGTACATGGAACCAGCCGACTTAGGGGATGGGCAATAAACAAGTAACAGAGAAACAGGGGATTGCAGATGGATGCCAGCAGGACAGTAAAAGGAAGAGATGTGGTGGAGGAAGGTGGATGTGGGGGAACCTTACTGAGGGAGGTGGCATGAAGGCTTGTCTGTAGGAAGACCGACTTGGAAAGGAAGCCATGGCAAAGTCACAAAATACACATGTCCACATCTCGAGGCAAGAAGGACCTCAGGTGGCCCATGATCATCAGGAGGGCCGGGGCAGCTATCTGGTTGGAGATTAGGTTGCCCCCCAAAAATGGGGATGGACCCTTTGCAGATAGTAGGAGGATTTGGAGCTTTGGTCGAAGTAGATGGGAAGCCATTTGGAGGGTTTTAAGAAATAATCTCTTGAAAGGTCCCCTCTGGCTGTGTGCAAAAAAATGGGTGGTGGTGGTTGTGCATGGAGGTGGGGGTCTGGGTGGGGGTCAGAGGTGAACCACAGCAAGGGTAGTTGTGGGGAGAAGAATTCAGGACCTGTCTGGGGGTAGAAGGGATAACTGCTGCATCAGCCATCAGGAGTGAGAGGAAAAGGAGCAAGATGGTCCTGTGTATTCGCCTTGAGTAAGTGGATCAAAGATAATGCTGTTTACGGGTTCATGGGGAAGAGTTTCCTAAGGTAGGGAATATGCAGACGTCAGACAGTGGCCCAACGGGTCCCATGGGGTAAGGCTTAAAGCAGATTCCTGGGCAGCCCCTTCCCTGTGGGGTGGTTTTTGTGGCAGTATTGGGTTTTGGGCCACTTCCATCTCTGGATATCAGGTGTCACCAAGGGATTGGATGACCTCCTGATCAATACAGAAGGGGCTTGCAGCTATTCTTCATTGCACAGTGGTCCTTGGTTTCTTTGGCATCCCATCAGATAGTTAGAGTCGGAGGGGGATTTGTCTGGAAGACTGTTCATTTCTCAAAGGCTGGGAGTTGAGGTACTGTCAGTTCATCAAGGAAGGATACCCCTCAATAGCCAGCAGGCAATTTCTGAGGTAAGAATGGTATTTATACTGTTTATTTGAGGATTAGGGAAAATCCTGTCATTCACTATGAGCCTGTCAAAAGCAAGAGGCGCCTTTGTCTACTTGCACCCATTTTACCTGTAAATATTTAATGTTCTCTTTTTAGCACCTTTTTGTGACCTATGGATTCTAATTGCTTTTAAAGTTTATTCTTTCAAACCGTGTGATAACTTTTATTGTGAATGAAAATGCCTGTGGTTTCTTTGCTACTGAGAGGAAGCTATACGACTATGTAATAACTGTTCGTCAGAGGAAAATCGTTTTATATATACCGTGAATCTGTAATATAGCATGCTGGAAGCTATACATCATTGAAAAATGTAATGCAGATCATTTATTATGGAAAAGGGTAGTTGACATTATTGGATTTCCTTTTTGAAACATAATCTATGTAACCATGAACTGTTTCTTAAACCCATTATGTAAGTAGACCCTCACAATTCCCTGGAAGAATTACATTGCCTCCACTCACTGCTTTAGAACTGTTGTTTTTCTGTGCCCTGTGTTCTGAGCAGGCAGCAAAAGGCCACATTTCGGAGCCATTGCTGGTGGTTTGGCTGGGTGCTTTGGAAGGAAGACTGTCACCAAAAGTGTCAGCCGTGTTGCTGATGAGGAAAGGGGTTTCTTGGAGAGTTTAGCTAAGCCTGTGGAGATAAGCAGAGCCTGGACTCCAACTCAGCTTTCTTTGTTGTGTGTTTTAAATTATACAGCCCATGCTCTTATTTTACAACCGTGCTGTGGTGCTGGGGGTCTGTACCATCGCCCCTCAGGGTCCAAAATATTTTGTTTCCTTTTTCCATCCCAAAATCTGCAGACGATCAAGTCCTTTATATAAAACAGTGTAGTATTTGTGCTTAGTCTCCATCTATCCTGTGTATACTGTAAATCACAGCTAGATTACTTAGACTAAAAGACAAAATTACAACAAATCTACTTTGGAGGTTTTTTTTTGTGGGGAGCAGTGCTGGGATTGAACAGCGGACCTCACACATACTTTGTAAGGGCTCTGCTACTGCGCCCCCAGCCCATTTTTCACTTTTTATTTTGAGTCAAGGTTTTGGCAAATGATGCCAGCTGCCTCTGGCCTGGAACTCGTGATCCTCCTGCCTCAGTTCTCCCCTGCCGCCTCAGTCACTAGGATGACAAGCATGAGCCATGGCACCCCGCTTGTTTTGCGGATCTTCATGGTTTTTATTTCTGTTATAGAATCAGGCATCAGCCTAGACCGAAAATGAGTCAGAATGCCCTGCCTATGTGGCATATTCAGTGTGGCCATATTTATGGCCAGAGATAAGGAAGTGATGCACAGAAAACAGGGAAGTGACGTAGAGAGACAGCCTGATTGGGTCCAGCTTGCATCTGTCTTATTTGAATACTGACTAGGTGGCTGCTTCTGATTGGCTGAGACTCTGTGGTTACAACAGGTTGTGGGCCATTCACACGTCAGTTTAGATTGCAGTTCACTATGTACACAGAAACCTTCTGGCCAAACCTAAAGTATGTAATGAGGCAGCTTTAGACCAAACAACTCAGTTTAACTCCAAACTAATATTGTGCTTCTGGGGTCACATATGACCCCACGCTCCATGTACCTGTGCTTAGGTAGGGGCCACAGGGTTGATCTTAGTGACAGGAATGGAACAAGCTCCTGGGCTCTCCATTTGCTGGTGTGGCATGACTCAAAATGAGAAGAAACAACTGTAAACTCCCATTACATGTCAGGAGGAACTGATCCCTGGAGAAGGACAGTGTGTTTGGGAGGCTGGCGGGTCAGTGGAAAAAAGGAAGACTGTCTATCTACTAGATGAATGGACACAGTGTCTGCAACAATGGATGTAAGCATAAAAATGATCATGTGCAAGGCACAGTTCTTGGTAGTGTTTCATTGTGTTGTTCATGGGGTTGCTATGAATCGGACCAGACTCACTGGTACTTAACACAACAAACAGCATCATCCCACGTCCGCCCTTGCCAGTCTGCTTTGACTCTGTGGTACTAGTTAAGGGTTAACAGGTATAATACCTAATACAATGTAAATATTATATAGTAGTTGTTATACTATATTGTTTGGAGAATAATAAGAAGGAAGACTATACATGGTCTTTTTTTTTTTTTTTTTTCTTTTGGCGGCACTGGGGGTTGAACCCAGGGCTTTGCGCCTGCATGCTTTGTAAGTGCTGGACCACTGAGCTGTGCCCCCAGCCCTTTTTTTTTTTTGGCTTTTTTTGAGACAGGGTCTCACTAAATTACACAGACTGCCTCTGGTCTCGAACTTGCCATCCTCCCGCCTCCACCTCCCGAGCCTCTGGGATTACAGGCGTGCGCCACCGCGCCTGGCACTCGCTATACATGTTTAGTACAGATGCGGCTGTCATCTGACCGTCCCCATTAGCCCATCTACTTAGTATGCATCAGCGTCAACATAACTTTTTTCTCCAGTATTTTGGATCTGCAATTGCTTAAATACAAAGACACAGAGGCGGGACTGTATTAGCTCACAGAAGCACCATCTTCTTTCACACTGTGGCTCTGATCTGGAAAGGGAGGAACCTTGCCCTTTTTCTTGCACAAAAGAAATTAGGAGCACGAGGTGGTAATGCCTTACAGTTTAAATTATTGAGGGAGTCTGTAAACCTCAAAGGAACTGAAGCTAGCTTCTTTTAAATGTGTGGATTTCTTCTAAAGTGTCTCCTCAGCGGCTGGTCTGCTTTCGTGGTCTGGATGAGAGTGAAGTTTCTTTTCTGTTTTATTTTTAGGAGTCATGCCTTGTTGGCAGTGACCGTCAGTGGGGTGACTAGGTGCCGGGACACCATGGTCCGGCCCCAGTCCTCCCACAATCTGTCCTGTTGCAGGGTCAGGTGACTGCGGTCCTCACCAGCACGCTCACAGGTTAAAGACAAGAGACCAGCGTCCTTCTTTCTGGGGGAGGTGACAGAGCCAGGCTGTTCCCTTCTGGAGGTGGAAGACTCCTTCAGGGTTTCTTTGACTTTTTCCCACCCACATTTTTCTTCTTGATAAAGCACCTTGCAATTTCTTCTCCTTTTGGAGAGAAAATACCATATAATTCAGGGTGACTGTTCGGCACCCTTGGGGTGTCCCACAGGCCCTCAGCTTGTTGCCACCGTGAAGTCCCCCTGGCTTTTCCTCCTTCCTGGTGTCTGAGGGTCTTCTCTGCTCTTGCTTGGGGCAGCCCCACTTTCTGGGCCATAAACCCTCTCCTGACAACCATGTGGTATGAAAAATCCTCTGTGTGAAGCTGGAGCTAGAAGGGCCTTAGAGAACTTCTAGAAGGGGCCTGATTCTGACTGAGTGCTGCAAGAGCAGCTCAGAATCTTCTAGAAGGATGCTCTGGGCTGTGGGGCTGGGGCACTTGGGCTTCTGAGGTCAGTTGTTCTTTGCCATCCCACTGCTGCGTGTTTCCTCCAGGATCCAGGAAGCGAGTCCCACAATGCAGGCCTGTTTACAATTCACAAAGACCCTCTCTCACGTCACGCCCTTCCCTCTGTGAGTTTCCTTGGCTCCTTTCACCCTGTGGGTTCTGAGCCGTGCCGGGCAGACAGCAAACCTGTCCTGACCCAGACGCGACAGAGCCCCAAACAATCTGGTTACTGTTTAAACAACCGGTGTCCGTAATGAGCCCTCCCCGGCGCGGAGCATAAATACATTTAGACAAGCAGGAGTTCTGCGGAGGGAAAGTTTAGGTTACGTGAAAACATCAACAGCTGTAATTTGCAGCCCCTCGTAGCACGCGGGGCGTGAGCGATGCAGACTGCAGAAAGCCACAGCCTCGTGCATATGTATTTTGTCTTTGTGCCAGGAGGCCGAGTGCATTCTCTTTCCTTTGCTGTGAAGTGATCTTGAGGGGGCACCACCTGCCAGGAAAGGTTTGCTTTTTATTTATTTTTTTCCCAGAAGCCAGTGTATAAGTGGCTCGTGTGCACGGTGCCCGGGCACGGCTGATTTGGGCAGTGGTCATGGGCAGCTGATTTGCTCTGAGGACGGCAGCTGGTTAGCTGTTCTTCTGTTGTTGTTGTTGTTGGTAGGTGCCGTTGAGTCGGTATCCAACTCATAGCGACTCTCATAGGGTTTTCAATGGCTGTTTCGGGATTGCCTTGGGAGTGGATTGCCAGGCGCTTCTCCCATTTTTGCGGTGCTGGGAATTGAACTCAGAACCTCAGAGACTGCAGAGCAGCGCTCTACCAACTGAGCTAAATCCCAGCCCTAGCTGTTCTTCTAGCATTGAAAAAATTAATTATAGGTAAACCACAAAGGCTGGTGATTAAGGTGAATTCAGTGGTAAGTAGGTGGCTGGGCATGTTGGAAAGAGCCACAGACGCCCACTGCAGGTACAGAGCCCCATTCCTCACAACTGTCACAGCTTGAGAAGCTGACCTGCCTGAGTCAGCACAGCCTTTGGCTGGGCTTCTGTTTGGTGAAAGGGGAGCGGGAGGGCTGTCTCTTTGTACTTTTTTTGCCAAGGTGGGAACTGTCTGAAGGCCTGTAGAGTTAAGTATTTTTCTTTACAAGGAGAAAGGGACAAGGCCAAGAGTCCCATGGGTGTGAAAGGGCGCTGAGTTCCTCTTTACCAACAGCACCGTTCATACTGGCTCCAATCCAAGCCCTGTTTGAGAGGCCCCTACATGCAAGACAGGCCACACACGTGTGCGTGGGATGGGCCACACACATGTGCGTGCCTGGCCCCCAGAGGTGCTGATCCTTCCTTACGTTTGGAAATGTTGATTTTCACAGTCGCTTTGAATCCCTGGATTAGCTTCTGAGGCCTCCCGAGCACCCTCTCTTTCCCAGGTGCCGGAGCTGAAGGATGTATTTGTTTTAAGATCACCTACCTGGGAAAGCCTGCAGCCGTAGCCTTGTGGCATCCGATCCCGTCAAATCTCGGAAGCTAAACAGGGTCACGCCTGGTTAGTGCTCAGATGGGAGACCGCCTGGGAACACCAGGAGCCGTAGGTTTGGGAGACGGACCTCGCAACCCACTCCCAGAAAGCAATCAGCCATTGAAAACCCTATGAACAGCAGAGAAGCACTGACAGTAGTGTTTCACCTGTTGTACGTAGGGTCACTATGAGTCGGATACTGACTCGATGGCACCTAACAATAACAATGCCACTTGGGAAAATGTAAGGATTATACGAAGCTATTTGCTTAATCTACCCATTTTCTTCTACAGTTTCACTTCCAGGACACTCGATCTGGAGATTTCACACAAGTATATATACACAGAGCTGAAGGGATTGTATAGATTTTAGCATAAATGAAGAATTTAGCGACCCCAACACTAAGACAGCCCAAACCAGTGTAAGAAAGAGGGAGACAGGCCCCTTTGAGCACATGGGGACTTCTCCCATGAGTAGGGCCCCTATTTTAAAATATGCCCAAGATTTGCTTTAATCAGGGATGGTAAGGTACACAGATGTGCAGATGACTGTCACGCAGGGAGATGTGTTGAGATCACAGACCCTAGAAGCAGGAGGCGGGCCGTGCAGGGCACTTGGGAGGTGCCAGGTGGACAGGAGGCAGAGGAGGCGAGGAGGAAATGTGAGCAAGGACCCTTATGTGTGTGTGTGTGTTGTGTGTGTTTTTCTGAGGTACTGGGGGTTGAATCCAGGGCCTCGTGCTTGCATGCTCTGCAAGTGTTGGACCCCTGATCTGCACCCTCAGCCCATTTTTTTACTTTTTGAGACAGGGTCTCGCTAAATTACACAGACTGCCTCTGGTCTCGAACTTGCAATCCTCCTGCCTCCACCTCCTGAGCCACTGGGATTATAGGCGTGCACCACTGCGCCCGGCCCTCATGTGGTTTTAGAAGGAAGGAATGAGCCCAGTGGGGAGGGTAAACAGGCTAAGCAGACCCAGGAGGCCTGGCCAGGTGGAATGATTCCAGTGGGTTCCAGGTGGAGGAGTAGCCACTAGTTGACCACGGGATGGCCCCCAAGGTGGCCCTGGCAGGGAACAGTGGCCTGGTATGAGAGTATGTGGAAGGAGGTTGCTGGCACGTGCTCTGTGGGTGGGCTGGTTGGTTGGTCTGCAGGCTTTCGGGCTGTTCCTTTGCCATCTTTAGGAAGTGGCCAGCCCTGGGAGACACTGTCTCTCCAGGGTCAGCAAGGTGCCAGATAACAAAGCTGTAGAAAATCCCAGTGATAAAAGGGCCTGATTGAAACAGTGTAGCCCCTTCCCAGGCCGACTCTGCAGGAGGAGGCTGAAGGAAGGACCCTAGGGAAGCAGCCAGCTGTCCTCCATGGGCTGAACAGGGACCCCACACGCAGGAGACCGTGTCCCCCCCACCCCGTGGTCCCTGCTAGGGGGCCCTGGGAAGGACATCTGAGGGACCTAGGGGATGGCATTGGCCACTTTTCCCAAGTTGACCAGGGCAGCGGCAGTTGGCAGGCAGGCCGATGGAGCAGCTGACAGCCTATCACCACGCAGTGCTGCCATGGGGGCTGGGCAGGGAGGAGGAGCGATGGGTTGGTATAGACGTTTGCTTGATGCTTCCTGCCCAGCAGATCCGGAGGTCCCCAGCCCTCCCAGCCAGCCATACTTGGCCCCTTAGGCCATAGGTGGTGGGAATGCTTCTCATGTATGGGTCACTGTGCTCTCGTAAGAGACAAGTGCATGTCATACTTCTGCTGAGAAAGCACCACTGTGGTCCTGGACCAGACTCTTACAACTCATCCTTGCTTAGCCAGAAATGGTCTCCATGAGCTTCTTGTGTGTTTGTTCTACAACTCCTCCTCCTCCTCTGAGGGAGGACAGCTCTGCAGTCACACGGGTTAAGCATCACATCATCAGATCAGAAGGACGTTCATGCATTACAGCCTTGTCCACAGCAGCAAAACCAACCAACCAACCAACCAACCAAACGAACAAAACCAAAAGGAACCAGTGAGCGTGTAGCTCCAGGGCTAATCTGGACCAGCCATGGTGCATTCATACCCTGGACTATATCGTGCTGCTGTCAAAAAGAATGGGGTGGAACTCTATCAAAGTCTGTAATATTTTTGGAGAAAAGTGTGCAAAGTTACTCACCAGGCTGTCCACTCGTAACCAGATTATTTGAAGTGAAAATGTGTTTTGTGAAGAAGATGTGGTGTATATATTCTCAGTAGATGGCGTGTCAGGATCCATGTACAGTCATCTTTGGTGACCTCGGGGGACTGCTTCCAGGACCCTGTGGTACCATAACCTGCAGATGCTCAAGTCCCTTCTATAAAGTGACATAGGATTTGCATACAACCTACACACATCCTTAAATTTATTTTCTCTTTTTAGCCCTTAATTTTATTTGTTTAATTTTATCGGTAAGCTTTTACTTGAGCACTTTCTGGAATGCTACAGGAGATTTAAAAATATTCCTATTAAATTAGATATTGATGATTTTCTCAAATTAAACACATTGTAGTGACTTTGGAGAAATGTTTCTGGCACTATTTTTTTTAATTGGAAATTTTTAATGTACACCTTAATGTGATTCATTCTGGCATGCTTTTCATTGTGACATTTCCATATATGCATTTTGATGTACATTATTCGTATAGGTTCCCCCTTACCCTCCCGTATGCTTCCCCCCGACCCTCCATTTGGCACTATTTTTAAGGTATATTCTTTTTTTAAAACTTTTTTATTAGTAATTTTTAATGTGTTACTTAATGGGTCTCATTATGACATTTCCACGTATGCATTTCATTATACACTGCTCACGTTAACTTCCTGCTTACCCTCTCGTGACCCTAGTCCCCCATCCTTTCCTTCCCCACCAAAGGCCTCCTTTCTACTTGTATATCTTTTTTCTTGAATTTCTTTAGATTACTTATAACATCTGATGCAAGGTAAACGCTGTCTAAATAGTTGCTATACTGTATTGTCTAAGGGCCTGCAGCCATAGCCCTGTGGCATCCGATCCCATCAGATCTTGGAAGCTAAGCAGGGTCTCGCCTGGTTAGTGCTTGGATTGGAGACCACCTGGGAACACCAGGCGCTGTAGGCTTGGGAGAAGGACCCGGCAACCCACTCCCAAAAATCAATCTGCCGTTGAAAACCCTATGAACAGCAGAGAAGCACTGACAATAGTGTTTCGCCTGTTGTATGTAGGGTCGTCATGAGTCGGATACCAACTCAATGGCACCTAACAACAACAACATTGTCTAAGGAATAATAACAAGAAAAACATGTTTGTACCTATTCAGGATCAATGCAGTTTTCCCCCCCAAATATTTTCTACTTGCCGTTGATTGAGTCTGGAGATGCGAAACCCTCTGATATGGAGGAATGACTACATGTGTGTATGCATATATAAATTGTATCAGAGATTTATTTTATTTAGAAGTTTCGGATTTTTTTCACCTACTTGACTTTTAATTAAGATCATAGAAGTGTATTACCATACGGGGCATCAGAGTTCATTTACTTTAACCTCTTCGTTGTATGAAAGGATGGATAGACATAGTGCTACAAATGATAATGGTTGGTGTTCGGGGGGCTGTTTAAGGAGGTTTCAACTTTTTTATGTTTTTCCTATTTTTTAATTTATAAGTATGTGATGATCACATAAAGATAAGGTAATAACATTAAATAATTGGAGAAAAATAGTGGGAATAATTCCACACCACAGATTCCCAGTACAGTTGTCCCTCAGGTCCAGGAACCTCTGCTCCCCACAGACATTAAGACCTGCAAATGCTCAAGTCCCTTGTATACAAAAAGCATCATGTTTGCGTAGACCCGGGCTGCATTGTGATCTCCTGATTGCAGCCGTCAGAAGCAGAGCCAGAGGGAGCCAGCCTGGTTGGGGCATTTGGGCCCCGGCATGTAGACCGAAGTGATTGTGTATGACAAGGAGGTAATGCCTGGGAAAACATCTGCGTGAGCAGAAGGCAAAACCACACCTGTCAATCCTGCCGGCGCTTCAGGCTTGAACGTCACTTGTAAGCCGTTTGCTGACGGCTCCTCATGTTTGCCTGATAAATCCTCTCACAGGATCGCTGTGGGCTGTGCCTGGGTTTCACCGTGAAATAGATAGCATCACTGTGAAAGCCCTTCCTGCAGCAGCCAGAAAGGGTGCTAAACCTGCGTGAACTTAAGGGAACTGCACCCCATTCTGGATTCTGTTGCCACTGCAGCCCCGGCACTGTGGGAAACGTCTTAGTACTGAGCTGCTGGTACTGGATGGCCCAGGGTCGGGGGACCGGGGATCCCCCTGGACTCTCACTGTGGGCCGTGGTGAAGGGCAGGGTTCAGTGCGTGTGCTGGGGGAATGCACTGCCCCTTTGGCCTCTGTCACTTAGCAGTGTGTGCCTCCTTATGTGTGTCAAAATCAGATTTGCCAGATTGCCTCAAATGATGTGTCTGAGAGGTGCTGGGTTTTAGTTACCGTTGTCTGCACCCCCGATTTCACTGCTGTCAGTGGTCAGGAATGTCACAGGCAGTTTGTATGACGGTTCTCTTGGGCCCTTCCAGGTTGCAGGTGCAGTGGGCAGCTCCTGGTTGGACCTGGGCCTGTGGACACATGTCGCTCTGCACAGGTAGCAGTGAGGGCACCCACCAGTGCCCAGAGACCCACAGGGAGATGTCACTGTATGTGAATGAACTGTAATGATGCCTCACACTGGTTAGTGCCGCCTGGCCACTGACCAGCATTTGGTTTTGTCCCAGTACCTACCGGGTTAGTATAGGCTGCACACAGCTGCCAGGCAGGCTGCCTGTTCCTTTTGGTAGCTCACCCCCTTCACCCTCCAGAGGGAGCAGAGAGAAAGGTCAATGGCTTATCAAGGGGGAGATGTAGAGAACTGGGAAGCAAAATGGTTGCTTGTGCCAGAAGAGCAGTTGTGAAAATGAATGTGATTATAGCCGTCCCTGGGCATCCATCAAGGATTGGTTTCAGGACACTCCAGGGACACCAAAATCCTGATGGAAAATGGCTTAGCATTTGGACAGAACCAGTGCACTTCCTCCCATAGACTTTAAAACATGTCCAGATTACTGTTATTGTTGTTAGGTGCCTTGAGGCAGGTCTTCCTCCTAGCAACCCTATGAACAACAGAATGAAACACTCCCCGACACCACGCACACCATCTTTTTTATGTTTAAGCCCATTGTTGCAGCCACTGTGTCAATCCATCTAGTTGAGGGTCTTCCTTGTTTTCATTAGCCTGCCACTATTCCAAACATGATGTCCTTTTCCAGGGATGGGTCCGTCTTGACAATATGTCAAAAATACATAAGACACAGTCTGGCCATCCCTGCTTCCAAGGAGCACTCTGCTTGCACTTCTTCTAGCACACTAGATCTGTTGCTTCTTTTGGCAGTCCATGGTATATTCAGTATTTGTCTCTAGCACTGTGATTTAAAAGCATCAATTTTTCTTCTGTCTCCCTTATTCAATGGCCAGCTTTCACAAGCATATGATGCCACAGAAAATACCATGGCATGAGTCAGGTGCACCTTTGTCATCAATTTAACAGAATTACTAATAATACAATGTGTACATGCTATGTAGATAGTTGCTTACTGTATTGTTTAAGAAATGACACAGAAAAGGTCTTCACAAGTTCCTATTAGATATAGCCATTGTAGGCTTGACTACATAGTACGTATCAGCAACAATATAACTTATTTTCGAGGATTTTTGGATCCCAGTTGGTTGAATCCAAGGATGTGGAGCCTATAGCAATGGAGAGCTGGCTGTTTTTGTGAAGAAGGAGAAATAATAGGAAGCAGAGAAAAAGCCTTGTGCACTGATGTTATTCTTGATAGGTTTCTCCATCATGACAGAGCATTGGGGAGCAGCCCGGAATGTCTCTAAGCTGTGGACTGATTGATGAGCAAAAAGATAGGCTTTATAGTGACCTCACCATTGGCATCCAAGCACTTGGTGAGGAGTCGAGACAGGGAGGAAGGACTTTGTTAGGAACCTGAAGGAAGCTGACCAAGGGACCATCCTCCTGGAGGCAAGAAGGATGTGAGATTCTTTGGAGCTGGGGAACCTGCCTTCCCTTTAGGGCCTGTGTGTTTCCCAAATGAGGGAGGGAGGGAGGGAGAGAAGGGGGGGCCCTTAAATCCAATGGATGAAATAGCATGATGCATGTGGATTCTTCTAAAGTGACTGGGTTCTCTGAAGGCTCCTTGGTGAGGCCTTTGAGCCCCAGGTCATAGGTGATTAGCACCAGAATGCCCTACAACAGCTCTCCTCGGGATATGGTCCTGACCACAGTCTCAGCATCCCTTGGAACTTCCTAGAGATGCTCGTTCGTCAGCTGCACCCTAACCTGAACGGGAACCACCGGTGAGAGATCTGCTCCACCAGGCACCAAGTGGCTCCGATGCCCCCGGCAAAGGGGGCTACCCCGATCCGCCACAGTGGCTCCACCCTGGCTGCCTGTTGGACCTCCCAGGAGCTTGGCAGGTGTGGATGACAGCGTGCGAGGAGACCCTGACTTCATTAGCAGGGCTGGGTGCAGCCAGAGCATAGCTTTTGGGAGACTCCTCTGTGAGTGTGAAGCACAGCTGCAGCTCAGCACCTGCTTCCTCAGTCATGGCTGCCCTGGGACCACGGCCAGGAAATTTCTGTGTGGGGTCACTGGTAACCGTGGAATCATCCACTTTCTGCACTGAATTTTGGCTGTTTCATCATCTCCCCTTTCTCTCTGTAGCATGGGGAAAGGGAGATGGGTAGCACGTTTAAGACCTGCCCACTAGGTAGGCGTTTCCATGTTCTGAGAAAACGTTCACACACAAAGGCGCCTCTGTGTCAATTTAGGGAAGAAAATGTAAGCCTCATTTCATTTGTTAATACAGGTGGCCCTCCATATCTACAGGTTCAACTAACCATTGTTGTTACATGCCATCGAGTCAGTGTCCAACTCATAGTGACCCTGTGTATAACAGGCAAAACACTATTGTCAGTGCTTCTCTGCTATTCATAGGGTTTTCAATGGCGGATTGATTTTTGGGAGTGGGTTGCCGGGTCCTTCTCCCCAACTAACCATAGTGCATAAATATTTGGAAAGCAATGTTGCATCTGTACTGAACACATCCAGGCATTTTCCTTATTCTTATTGTTCCCTGAAAGATACAATGTAATGATGGGTTCCATAGCATTTACATTGTGTTAGGTATTAAAAGTCAGCTGGAGATGTTTTAAGGTAGACAGGAGTGGGCTCTGTGCAGATGCTACATAGACGTGTCCAAACCTGCAAACTGCAGGCTGCCTGCAGCCCAGGACCGCTAGTAATTGTGTGCATGTTTTCAAAAGGAAGCCTAATGCCACTTTACATGATACTGGGACAGCGCCACAGTATCAAATTCTAACCTCCTAATAAGCATAAATTTGTCAGTGGGTAATGTGAGTCAGGTTAGGACTGTCGCCCACTCCCTTGTCAGTCAAGTAGAATAGGGTTGAGTTTGAAGTGATCTGAGGCTATTATGAAGCCTCTTAAGGGTGCATCAGAGATCACGCGTGGTTTTAGAAACTTGGCCAGTAAAATGCAGCAGTTCCTGGTAATATTTTTGAAAATCTAATTCGACCCAGTTCTAGATGCCTTGCCTGGAGCTTCGCAAAATCTACTTGATAACTCACTAAAAATTGCAGTCACTCTCCTGGAACCTGACATTGATAGATTTGTTTTACAAAAAAAAAAGGTCAAATTTCCCACTAGTTTTATATTGCTCTGGTTTCTCTAAACTTTATAATAAAAATATATAAGTAAAAAGAAGTCTTATTATGTGTATGCACTAATTTTATTGTATAATTTATGTGTGGCCCAAGATAATTCCTCTTTACTGGGTGTGGCTCAGGGAAGCCAAAAGGTTAGACTTCCCTATGTTTAATCATTCTATATAAGGGACTTAGCATCCTTGGATTTCAGTATGGGGGAGGGTCCTGGAACCAATCCTCTGTGGGTACCACAGACTGACGGCATATTTTCTAAAGCCGAGGCACTTGTATACTCCCAAGTACACTTCAGTGCACCAGCCCCTAACGTTTTGTGTTTTGGGTTATGTGGCGGGGCAGGTGCTGGCTGAGTCTGTGAGGAGGGCAGGCTGCTCTGTCAGGTTCCCTTGCCCTGGGGCTGTCGGAGCTGCTTAGCTGTTTCTGCAGGACTCCCCCTCAGGGAGGCTGAAGTAGAATTCTCCCTCTGCCTCCCCACGTGGTCCACCAGCAACTTGGCCTAGCTCCTCAGGGCGAAGGCTGAATCCTCATATACAGACCAAGCATTTGTTTAATTTCTTTGACCCTGGCTCCCTAAATGTTCTGGACACATTATCACAGCTCTTAACCCACTTTCTGCTCTCATGTTTTCCTTTGTATTAGTCAGCTGGTGTCTTTGCTTTTGATTTTTTTTAAAGCTGCTCTTATAACTACGCATTTAGCTGCCTACAGTGGATAAAGGACTTAACAAGGGATCCAGAAAACTTTTATTTCAGGTTCTGTATAGAGGATTACATTTAAATTATGACTATGGCCTTATGGCTGTTCACTTTGTACTTTCTCCATTGGCAATGTCATGCCACTTGAACAATTTCAGCTAGAAACTGATGGTGTCTTCATGCAGGTGTAGCCAGCCCTGAGGATCCCGGCTCAGCCCCTCAGCGTGGAAGCTTCCACACCAGCCAATGAGCAGACGGGCCTGGTGAAAACTCTTTTTGGCCTCAGGGGTTGTGTGGGTTTGGTTAAACTGTCTACTTCTCTGTGCCTCAGTATAGGATAGGGATAGTAATGAGTACTCTTAAGCTCAGTGGAAGGAATAAAGCTGATAATAGAGGAAAATTCTTAGCACATTCCCTACAAATACAAATATTCAACAAAGGATTGTCGTGGTGGTTGCAGATGGAGTTGGAGAAGCCCTTGGGTATGATGTAGCAAATGCCGAGGGCTGAAGAAGTCGGGTACACCAGGAAATCATTAACAAGTCCAGGGCTTTATACATTTTAATTCACAAGGTACATTAATTTATGAATATTTTAATAGTGGAGAGGTTTACTAATTAGAGTGGTGCTATATCTTTCTCACAAAGAACCACATTCAAAGTGCATAGCTAGTGATTTTCAGGCTTTGACCTCTTTAAAATGCAGAAAAATTTCTAGATTCTAGACACCAGCAAAATTCTGGATCTGTGTAGATTTGTCCTCTCCTGACCCCATCCCGGTATGCACATGGAGTTGACATTTTTAAAGCAGTACACTTTTATTCTTCTTTCTAAAGCATCTGGCTTAGTTCTCATAGAAATAACTTCCTTCTTGTTAGTCCTCGTGTGATACCACATTTTGTGACAGTTACCTACATACTCACAGTAACAAATACAATTGGCATTAGCAGGTTTGGGACCACAGCTGACCCAGGTGTGACAAGGGTCCTGTCCCTGTCGTCCCTCCCCACCCCCACAGTACTGAGGGGTTGAACCCAGGGCCTTGTGTATGCTAGGCAAGTACTCCACCACTGAGTCACACCCGAGCCCCCTTTTTTATTTCTTATTTTGAGACAGGGTGTCACCAAGTTATGCAGGCCATCTGTGGCCTAGAACTGGTGATGCTCCTGCCTCCGCCTCCTGAGTCACTGGGGTGACAGGCATGCACCATGGTGTCCCATGCTCACTGGCCTTTACAGAAGAGGAGCACAGTGTCATCTGGCAGATCAGCTCAGAGTCGGTCGCCTGTGCTGTAGTTCGGATCACGAATGTCCTCAAAGGTCCAAGTGTTGAAGGCTTGGTCACCTGTCTGTGGCACACTGGGAAGTGATGGATCCTTTAGGGGGTGGGGCCTTGGGGAGGAAGTTGGGTCATTGGAGGAGTGCCTTTGAAGGGGATCCTGGGACCACAGCCTCTTCCTCTCTCTCTCTTTGCTTCCAGTTGCCATGAGGTGTGCTCCAACCATGATGTCCTGTGCAGCCACAGCCCCAAAGCAGTGGAGTCAACCATGAACCCAAACCTCTGAAACTCAGGAGCCAGAATGAACCTTCCTCCTTATCATTTGATTATCTATCAGCAATAGAAAGCCGGTTAACATACAATGTTATTGTGGCTTAAGGTTCTCTCTCTCACTTTCCCAGCCGGTCCAAGTGGAATTTGGCATTTTCCTCCCTCCAAACCACAGTTGCCCCAGCTGTGGACCGAACATCTGTGTCTCCCTGAACTCACGTGTTGGAACTCTGACCTGGTGCGATGGGAACAGGAGGTGGGAGCTTGGGGAGGTTTGGTCAGGAGGATGGGGCCTCATGAATGGGGTTGGCGCCCTTGTTAAAGAGACATCAGAGAGAGAGACCCCCACCCGCTTCCCCCCTGTGAGAACCAGGAAACAGGCCCTAGTTAAACACTGAATCTGCTGGGGCCTTGATCTCAGACCTTCAGCCTCTAGACCTGTGTACAAGGAATCTTGATTCATTTTGCCAGAATGGCCCGAGTGGACTGACATTCCTTTTCCTTATTTCTCTTAGCAAACCACTGCGGGGCCCTTTCTCCAGTCCTCCACACCCAGATGGTCACGTGAAGCAGCTGCTTCTCCATGGAAAAGGCCCTCGGCATACAATTGTCCTTCACAGCAGACTAAAGCTGAGCTTCACGGAGGGTTGTGCTCAATCCTCAACTACCTAAGTAGACTGTAGCGGGGGACGGGAGTGCCTCTGCTGTGTTCAGAAGTTGTACTTTTCCATTAGTTACAGCATTGTAGGGAAGGGTGTGCACCTTGAGCCTTAGGGGAGGACAGAGTTGGTGGTGGCTCGTGATCCAGCAGAAAGCTCGAATGGCCTCCCTCACTCCTACCTCCTCTTAAGCCATTCCGCTCTTGGTGTTGGGTTCGGTGCTTCCTGCCAAGGGAAGGTGTCCCCAGGTGTGTTTGCAGATGTGCATTTGTGCGTGTATGCTGTGGGCATGCATGCTTGCATGTGCTCACCTGTGTGTGTGTGCAGTGTGCAAGGGTGTGCACCCGTGCAACTGTCCTGTGAAGACAACCAGGGCATGCTGGGGTCTCTTCTTCTGCCCCTCCTTTTGCATGGGTCTGTCTCTTAGACAGCCCGTCTCCATCCCAAGACTGCCTGGACGAGCAGCTTCTCGCAGCTTCTTGCTTAGGGAGAGGCCTGGAGAGAGTCATTCTGAGGTAAGAGCAAAGAGCCAGGGGCCCATTCTGCTAGAAAGAGAGGGGCGGGTAGAAGACACAGCCTAGGGACTGCTCTGATGGCACTGCTGGCCTCCTCGGGCTGTTTCTATGGGTCCTCGCCTGTGTGCCTGGGCTGGGGGTGGGTGCCATTCTCCCTGAGGGTCCTTAAGGTTGTTTTCTCTGCTCTGAGTGTCTTGAGATGGGGTGGAAAGAGCCAAGCGGCCAAGCGCCTGTCCTTAGCAGAGCGTGGGCTCTGGAGGCCTGAGGTGGGCGCCGTGGGCAGAGGGCTCATGTTTGACAGTGTGTGCAATGTTCACTGAGGCACAGAGGGGTTCTGAGGGGTCTCGTGCTCTGGGGACTTGAAGACAGTCATGTGCCCTTGAAAGACCAGAATCTCTTTAACCTGGAGTATTATAGTTAAAGGCTTTTTGAGTAGTGTCCTGAGTGAAGTACTTGGTTTTGTGTTTATTTTTATTTTTGTGGTACTGGAGACCTCGCCAGCACTCCACCCCTGAGCCACGCCCCCTCCAACACGAAGTACTTTGAATAAATGCTCTTTTTGTGAGGAGAAGGAGGGTTAAGGGCTCGCACCTTTTTTCTGCGGGACATCTTGGTTTTAGCTAAATCACAAAGGAAAGGAAAAAGAATTTTCCTAGGGGAAAGAAGTTGTATCGAAGAGGGCCGAGTGACATTTTCAAGTGATCCAGTTAGGGGTGAGGTGTCGCTCCATAGTGGATCACTCACCCAGCATGCATTAGGCTCTGGGTTCAGTCTCTAGCACCGGGAGGAGGAGGAGGAAGCAACTGTCAAGTTATTCAGTTAATACAATAAGGAAGTAACTCAAGAGTCAGCTTAGGATCTTCAGCTGGCCCTCTTCATTCACACTTCCAACCTCCAGAGCTAGGTGTAGAACCTGTAGCATAATCGTTGTAGTTTTATCTGTAAAGAGTTCCCTTCTTTGGAGGCCTCCAGGATGAGGCGTGGCCCCGGGGACTTTGGATGAATGGCAGGGAGTCAGCTCCAGGCTTTCGCTGGCACAAGTCCAAGGCAGCTGTGCCGTGAGGACAGGTCCAGGACCCAAGTACACACTGGCTGCCCTGGCCAACCTTGAGCCTGAGGTGGGCAGCCTGTTCCTTCTCCTCCCTGGCCGTGAATATGCGTACGGTGGTAGAGACATTTGCCCTCTGCACCTCCTACCTAGTCTGGGGATGCTTGCAGGCTGGCGCTGTGGTGTGGGCTGGGCCCCTCCCTGTGGCTGGAGTTCATGAGGAGGCTGCCAAGCAAAGGCCCCCCAGGGTGGCTGTGGCCCAGGCAGGAGCTTTGCAGATAATTCAGCTTCTGGGCATGAGTGCGTTACTTGGCTCAGCTTTCCAAATCAGAGGGTTGGTGGCAAATAGGCGGGGGTGGGGGAGCTGTAATTGGGCTGAAAGGGCCTAAAGCAGGAGGAAGCAGCCACCGTGATATTAAGCATGTGAAGATCACACCCAGGCTAGGACTCACTCTGCCACTGAGCCCCACCCGAGACCACCCCCAGTGACTAGATATTCAGTTCTCACTGCCAGCCTCCATGGTGGCCATGATCAGAACAGAATCAAATCCCCATAGGGCGCATGGTGTATGCTTGGTGCTGTGCTAAGCAAATCAACAAGGACCTCTCATGACGTCAGAAGTTCAGAATGAGTGTGTGTCTGGTGATTTTAGGGTCACAGAAAGTTAAAAATAAAATCTCAGATGTTTTCACCCAGAGAATAGATCATCCTACAACATGTACAATGTCCCCTTAATAAAGTGTATTATGTCACAGAGACACAAGTACAATGCAGCTTCTAAAGACTACCATAAAGCAAAACATGCACAGTGAAATACGTCATGGAAATGATGGAAGCCCCCTGGAAAGTACAGATCTGGCAGTTTCAAGTGCAGGCTACCTGTTATCACAAGGGATGTATATCCGTATCCATCTCTACAACGCCCATGGGCCCACCAAGGGCACGTAGCCCTGTGTGAGACTATCTGGGCATTTCTTTGCTTAGAATGTTCTGTGTGGGTTTTCTGACTTCAGCCTGTTGCCTCTTGTGGAGTTCTCATCTAGCTCGCGTGTTTGCTTGTTGCAATTGTTTTGTTGTTGTTGTTAGGTGCCATCAAGTCATGTCCCACTCATAGCGACCTTCTTAGGGTTTTCAATGGCTGATTGTTTCGGCATTGCCTTGGGAGTGGATTGACAGGTCCTTCTCCCATTTTTGCAGTGCTGGGAATTGAATTTGGGACCTCAGAGACTACAGAGCGGTGCTCTACCAACTGATCTAAATCCTAGCCCTTAATTGTCTTATATATATATAAAACATGGGCTGGGATTTAGCTCAGTTTGTAGAGTGCCACTCTGTAGTCTCTGAGGTCCCAAATTCAATTGCCAGCACCACAGAAATGGGAGAAGGACTTGGCAATCCACTCCTGAGGCAATCCCGAAACAGTCAGCCATTGAAAACCCTATAAGGGTTGCTATGAGTAGGACATGACTCAGCGGCACCTAACAACAACAACAATATATAAAATACGTGAAATTCAGCATCATAACCATTTCTAAGTGTGCAGTTCCACCGTGTAAAGTATATTCACACTGTTGTGCAGTGGCCTCTGGACCTCCTTTCCTCTTGCAAAACAGAAACTTTGTACCCACAAAGCAGTTACTCCCCATCTTCTCCTCCCAGGTTCCAAGTACCACCCATTGTTTTCTCTTCTTTCTTTCTTTTTTTTTTTTGTGGTACCAGGGGTTGAACCCAAGGCCTCGCGCCTGCATGCTTTGCAAGTGCTGGACCACGGAGCTGCACTCTCAGCCCATTTTTTAACTTTTCTGAGACAGGGTCTCACTAAATTATGCAGACTGCCACTGGTCTCGAACTTGCGATCCTCCTGCCTCTGCCTCCCAAGCCCCTGCGATTACAGGCGTGCACCACCTCGCCCGGCTCCACCCATTGTTTTCTGATCCTGTGAATTTCATGCTTCTGGATACGTCACGTGTGGAGTCACACAGTATTCGTGCTTTTGTGGCTAGCGTATTTCGCTTAGCACAGTGTCCTCAAGATTTACCCATGTTTTAGTGTGTGTCGGAATTTTCTTCCTTTTTCAGGCGTCGTCTTAGTCTGTTTTGTGGTGCTGAACCAGAACACCGCGGGCTGAGCCATGTAGAAGGAACAGAAGTTCATTGGCTCACAGTTCTGGAGGCTAAGGCCAAGATCAAGGGGCTGACAGCTGGTGAGGAGCTTCTTGCTGCATTTTTACTTGGTGGAGGGCAAGAGGTCAAGAGAGAGAGGAAGAGGGAGATAGAGAAAATGGAAAGGAAGGAGGGAGAAGAAGACAGAGGACAAGACCCTTTTATAATGTAGCCACACCTGTGGTAACAGTGATAACATTAATTATTTGGGAAGGCAGAGTTCTCAGGGCCTAGTCGTCTCTTAAAGGCTACACCTCCCGATACTATTGCACTGGCAGTTACATTTCACCATGCGTTTTCCGACATACAAACGATAGCAGCTGAATAGTAATATCCCGTTGTCTGCCCAGACCACATTTGCGTATCCATTGATCCACTGATGGATAGTGGGTTGTAGTCACCTCTTGGCTATATTTTTAATGTTTTGAGGAATAACCACAGCCACTGCACCATTTCCCATTCCTGCTACTAATACTTAGGAGTTCCAGTTTCTTCACATCCTCACCAGCCCTTGCTCTTTTCTGTTTTTAGAGCCATCCTAATGGATGTGCATTAGTAAATCACTGTAGTTGTGATTTGTATTTCCCTAATGACTAACAATCCCAGTCCATAAAGAGAAATATGGCATGTTTTAACTCTAATGCTGGAGATGTTGTTGTTAGCTGCTGTCGAGTAGTGTCTGACTCATAGCGATTCTTGTAGGGTTTTCAATGGCTGATTGTTTCGGAATTGCCTCAGGAGTGGATTGCCACATCCTTCTTCCATTTTTGTGGTGCTGGGGATCGAACTTGGGATCTCAGAGACTGCAGAGCAGCGCTCTACCAACTGAGCTAAATCCCAGCCCATACTCACATGTATGTGCAGTGCTCTCTCACGCACACACACCCTCCTTATACATGTATGAATGTACTTGCACTGTTATTGTTGTTAGGTGCCTAACTCGTAGTGACCCCAAATACAACGGGGGAAACACTATTGTCAGTGCCTCTCTGCTGTTCATAGGGTTTTCAATGGCAGATTGATTTTTGGGAGTGGGTTGCTGAGTCGGTCTCCTAAGCCTACAGCACTTGGTGTTCCCAGGCGGTCTCCCATCCAAGTACTAACCAGGCCCTACCCTGTTTAACTTCTGAGATCTGATGGGATTGGATGCCACAGGGCTACGGCTGCAGGCTGGGATTTAGCTCAGTTGGTAGAGCGCCGCTCTGCAGTCTCTGAGGTCCCAGATTCGATTCCCAGCACCTCAAAAATAGGAGAAGGACATGGCAGCCCACTCCCGAGGCAATCCCAAAACAATCAGCCATTGAAAACCCTATGAGGGTCGCTATGAGTCGGACATGACTGGACGGCACCTAACAGCAACAACAAATGACTCACAACGTGGAGGATCTTTTCATGTGCTGTTGGCCATTTGTGTGGTCCTCTTTGGAGAAATGTCCATTCAGATCCTTTGCTTGTTTTTGGTCTTCTTGAGGCAGCACCCCTGCATGACTCTCAATGCCTTCATCTTCCTCCTGGAGCTATGGTGTGGTGTCAGGAGCCAAGAAAGCCCCTCCTGTTCTTTCCAGCCTGGCTTTGTGCTTCAGGCTGGATTCAGTCCATTTCCTGTGGGCAGAAGGCAACTTTGGCTGATGCTGGTAAGCTGTGTTCTGTAAGCCTCCTCCCTGTCCCTACCTCTCTCCCTTTCCTCCTCTTTGCAGAGCTCCATAGTTGAAGTTGCTTATGTTCTGGTGACCTTTGGGGGAACCTGGCTGCCCTCAAGTCCTTGGACTGTGAACTGTGGTGCTCTGCAAATAGCTCCTTTGCCTGCATCCGGGCCTCAGCTGGGTCTCAAACCCAAATGGCCCCCAGGCTCCTTTGCATAACATAAATGGGAAAAGGGGGTCCAACTGTGCCAAGTACGTGTGCGACCTAAAACTTAAATTAAGAACAAGTTTATTTAGTGGCTTTCATCAGCCAATCAGAGGGCCTGGACCAGGCTCCCGCTCTCAGGTGACCCTGCTTGCCCAAACCTGAGAGGACATCCTGTGGGCCTGGCCCTGTCGGCCCAGGATCTGAGACCCTGAGGCTCACAGTGGTACACAGACGAACACACAGAACCAGGTGGGTAGCACCTGGGGCTATGAGGAAGGCAGAGGCCCAGAAGTCTGAATCTCACTGAAGAAGATCTTGCAGCAGGCAAGGAAGCATTTCCAAACTCATGGCAGTGTGAGGGGCTGACAGAGTCAGAGCGGAGTAGACATAGCTGCTCAGAGAAGGGAAGTCCACATACACCTGTGCGCAAATGCCCTTAGCAGCTTCGTTTGTAGAAGTCTCAAGCTGGAAACAGCCCAGATGTCTTTCAGTGGAACAGTGATAAACATGCCAGAGTCTGTCCATATTAAGGAGCAATGTTCTGCAAAAAAGAGGAATAAGGTACTTCTTCAAATACCAAGTTAGATGGCTCTGGAAATCCTCATGTTGAGTGAAGGGAGCCAGGTTCAGAAGGTTAAATCCAGTGCGATTCTGTCTTTCTCCAAAAGATAAAACCATAGCAATGGAGAAGTCAGAGTGTAGTCATATGGTTTCACATGAGTTCACGTGGGAGTTCATTTGGTAGGATAAATTTCCCAGAGGTGGCGTTGCTGGGTCCTGGGATGCGGCCTTGTGAGTCTGAGAAATCTTGACTACTGTCTTCCTAAGGAGTTTGTCACATTCCTGTCACCGTCTGGATGAGCATGTCCCCTCCTGCCCTCAGCCGGGCCACTCACCCTGCCACCTAGCCTAGTGATCTCTGCCCATCTGTTGGGGAACCAGTCATAGTTTTAAATGACAAGTAACCTCAGGACCTTGGCATGGTCTGTCAGCAGGTGAGGTTGCTCTGGGGAGTGGGGACAGGTCACAGCCCTGTGGCTCCTGCTCGTCTGTGGGGTCCATCTCTTCCATATTGCTACTGCAATGCACCCTTGTGGGATCTTTGATTGATTTCTGAGGCATGCCCTATCCCCCAGTTCCTTGAGGCCTGGTCCCACTCTCACGAGTGGACGCCACCTTCCACGTGGGGACCGCCTGCATGGCTTGCTCAGGGGACCCATCTCTGTCACCGTGGAGAGCTCAGCCCTGGTCACTTCTCTCAATAATCCTCCCTGGAGACATCCTAAGTTCCTCCCCTTTTCATCCCTCCATTTGAGCCCAAAGCCTTGGGGCTGGTTAAGGCCCAAACAAGCTTTGGAAAGAGGAAAACGGGAGACATTTGAGGCCACTCTGTTAACCTGCCCTGCACACGTGACCTCTGGGCAGTTCACAATCAAAGCATTCAGTCAAGGACCCTGTTTCAGGGGCGCCAGGTGGCTCAGAAACCCCACGACAGCTCTGTCTCCTTTTACAGGACATGCCTGTGTTCAGTATCCTTGTCCCCAAGAGCAGCACCCAGGGTGGGGGTTCAGTTCTACCTCTGCTTCTGTGTCCTGTAGCCTTCCTTTGGGACTATGGACTAGACCGCCCGAAGGCAGATGCACAGGACAGGCGATTGCGTTTTACTTAGCGGATTTTACACGGGCATGGGTGCCTTTGCAAGAAAGGGAGACTCAAAGCAGGACCCAGAACCAAATGTTTGTCTACCAGGTGGGACAAAGTGTTGTTGTTGTTGTTAGGTGCTGTCAGGTCGAGTTGTGACCGACTCATAATGACCCTCATAGGGTTTTCAATGGCTGATTGTTTCGGGATTGCCTCAGAAGTGCCTCAGAAGTGGATTGCCACATCCTGCTCCCATTTTTGCAGTACTGGGAATCAAACCCAGGACCTCAGAGACTGTAGAGCAGTGTTCTACCAACTGAGCTAAATCCCCGGACAACCCTGGACAACCCTGGACAAAGTGTGTTGTTGTTGTTGTTAGGTGCCATCAAGTCGGTATCTGACTCATAGCAACCCTATGTACAACAGGCAAAACAGTATTGTCAGTGCTTCTCTGCTGTTCATAGGGTTTTCAATGGCAGACTGATTTTTTGGGGGAGTGGGTTGCCGGGTCCGTCTTCCAAGCCTACAGCTCCTGGTGTTCCCAGGCGGTCTCCCATCCAAGTACTAATCAGGCCTGACCCTGCTTAGCTTGCTTAGCTTCCAAGATCTGACGGATCAGATGCTGCAGGGTTATGGCAGACAAGGTATAGCAGCTCTGAAAACCTGAGAGACACAGGGGTCTGGGCCAGGGTGGGTGATCATGGAGAAGAAGCCAGTTGAGCTCTTCCAGGCTGTTAGGAATGAAGCTCAGCAGCAGAGTACTTGCCTGAAGCCCTGGGTTGGATCCTCAGCGTGGCAAAGAAAAACAGTAAACTCTGCCAGGCGTGGGGTTCTGCACATATAAAAGTGACAGCAGTGGTGGCAGGACAAGGACCAGCTGGGTACACGGGAGGGGGAGACTCGCCTGCTCTATAGGAGAGAGGCCCTGTCGTCCAGGCCCACAGAGAGCAGCAGAGAGGTCCAGGAGGCCCCTTGGTGCCTGCTTCAGCCTGACACGGCATTTCTGCAAAACTTTTTTTTTTTTTTTTTTTGGCGGTACTGGGGGTTGAACCCAGGACCTCATGCTTGCATGCTCTGCAAGTGCTGGACCACTGAGCTGCATGCAGACCCAGCCCATTTTTTTACTTTTTGAGACAGGGTCTCACTAAGTTGTGCAGATTGCCTCTAGTCTCCAACTTGCGATCCTCCTGTCTCCGCCTCCCGAGCCGCTGGGATTATGGGCGGGTGCTACCACGCCTGGTGTAATTTTTGCAAAACTTAACCCTCCAGGGTGAAAGTGTTCCAGGCCTCTTCTCCCCATCAACTTTTACGTGGTGTTAGACTTGGCATCTGTTTTGGTAAATATTCTACATAGGCCGTGGCCCGTTAAGGGCTCCTCACTGTCTCCCAGGTGGTCATGTGGAGGCACAGCATGTTTGCATAATGAGTCTCTTTGGAACCATGGCTGTGAACTTTACAGTGGTGCAGTGAGTAGCTGCTTAGCAGCTGGGGAAGGGCTTGAGGGCTGAGGATCTGTGTTTGGTCCCGGTGTGATGAGTCCTCGGTCCCTCGTGCCTCCGCCTCTGATTCCTGCCTGAGCCATCGCTATTTCTACCTGGCTGGCTTCTGTGTTTGCATTTTTATTGCCTTCAAGCTCAGCAGCTCTGGAAGGGGAGGCTATGAAGAAGCCATCTGCTTCCTGGTTGTAGGTCACGTGGTTCCTTCAGTGGTCGTTTCTGGGCACCATGAGTGTCTCTTACGCCAGTGACCATGTGGCTTCCTTGATCAAGAGAGGGGCTGGCTATAGTCGCCTTACAAATACCCATGCTCCAAGACCGGTGAAGGGGTCACATCGTGATGAACCTGCTGTAAGTTGAAAATCCAACTTGGATGTACACAGAATACAACCGACCCACGGAACAGGCTGGGTTCGCAGCTCAGTGCACTGCACGGCGTCTGGTTTCCCTTGGTGATCACAGGGCTGACAAGCGGTTGTAGTGCTGGCCAGCATTACATGAGAGGATCATGCTTTGCATCGTTACCCAGAAAAAGATCTATAATTCAACATTCTAAGCATGGTTTCTACCAAATTCAGATTGCCTTGACACCATCCTACAGTCAAAGTATAAGTTGAGCCACCCTCAAGCCAGGGCCCCTCTGTACACTGATGATTACCACGGTGGCTGCAATGTCGTTGTTCTTGAAGAAGCCAGTGGAACCGGGCATGGTGGTGCATGCCTGCCATCCCAGGGACTTGGGAAGTGGAGGCGGGAGGATCGCAAGTGTGAAGCCAGAGGCAGCCTGCGCAACTTAGGGAGACCCTGTCTCAGAGGAAAAAGTAAACAAGGGGCGGGGGTTGCAGCCCAGTGGAGGAGCGTGTGTAAGACCATGCGGGAGGCCCTGGGTTCAACTCCACAGTACCGCAAAAAACAAAACAAAACAACAACAACAACAAACCCAAATAGCTGCTCAGGGGCTCTCAGGGGGCCCCAGGGTGCTACTGGCTTCAGGGCTGTCTCCTAGATGAGTTGTTAGAGGAGGAAAGAAGCCAGAGCAGTGGGGACAGATGGACTCAAGGAATGCGAAGCACAATTGAAGAAGCTTTTTGTCACAGCCACCCAGGGAGCGAGGTTTCTTTATCCTCATTTTGCATTTCAGGAGTCCATGTTGCCAAGAGCCTGCAGCCAGCTGTACCACCCTGGTGTCCAATCTGTCAGATCTTGGAAGCTAAGCAGGGCCGAGCCTGGTTAGTCCTTGGATGGGAGACCACCAGGGAACACCAGGTGTTGTAGGCTTGGGAGAAGGACCTGGCAACCCACTCCCAAAAAACAATCAGCCACTGAAAACTGAATAGCAGAGAAGCACTGACATAGTGCCAGGCATGGCACAGTGTCAGGAATGTTTTCTCTGTTGTACATAGGGTTGCTATGTGTTGCACCTGTCTTGACTCCTCCGTGTCTTAGCAACAATGTTGCCAAGAAACTTTTTATTTTATTTTGTAATTCATTCATTCATTCATTTATTCTGCCCTAGTTCAAAGCTAAGGGGTGACCGAGGCAGGATTTGCAGGGATGTCTGTCTGATGATAAAGGTTGGGCTTTTCCAAAATGAGGGAACCTCCGGACCCTGTCTAGGAGTGGGGAGGAGTCAGGACCTAGTGGCCACCCCAGATTACCTCTGAAGTTGACTTCTGCCCCCAAGGCTTGGGAGAGACCCAGGGCAGCCTGCAGGAGGGCAGAGCTTCTGGGCCTGCCTTCTCTGTGAGGGGCCTCCTCTGTGTGGAGGGTGGTCACCAGGAGAAGCCCAGGCCCCCTTCCCATCCGGTAAGCCGCAGTGCCTCCAGGCACTGCCACCCATCCTGGGGGCGGAACCCCTGGAGAAGAGGATTGTTGTAGTTGTTGTTAGGTGCCATCAAGTCGGTATCCGACTCATAGCGACCCTCACAGGGTTTTCAATGGCAGATTGTTTCAGGATTGCCTTGGGAGTGGGTTGCCACATCATTCTCCCATTTTTGTGGTGCTGGGAATCGAACTCAGGACCTCAGAGACTGCAGAGCCTTGCTCTACCAACTGAGCTAAATCCCAGCCCAGAGGACAGGAAGAGCCTTTAAAACTCTCACGAAGGTAGGAAGAGAATTGGAGCAAGAATCAGGAAGGGGTTCCAGTCTGACCTCTTCTGTCCCACGTAGAGGCTTTAAGCAAGACAAGGAGGCATGCAAAATTAGAGGGAGAGGAGTGAGTGAGTGTGTGTGTGTGTGTGTGTGTGTGTGTGTGTGTGTGTGTGTGTGTGTATGTGTGTGTGTGAGAGACAGAGAGAGAGAGAGAGAGATAGAGAGACAGAGACAGACAGACAGACAGACAGACAGACAGACAAAGGGAGAAACAGCTCTCTGCTTAGCGTGGTGGCCCTGTGGAAGCTCCTCATTGCAGACCTCCAGGAGGATGTTTTCTCTGTGTGAAATCATGTGACATCACCCATAGATGGTTTCTTTGCCTGGCAGCCTCCCTCCCTGCCACTGCCCTGACCTCAAGGCCCACCACTCTCCCAGCCAGAGCCGTGTTGTGGTGGACACAGGAGGACTTCCTCCCGGCAAAGGGCTCCTTTTCAGGAAAGCAGAGCACAGTGCTAAGGGATTCAGAAGCAGTACCTCGCCCTGCAGTTTCACAGGAAAGCAGAGCACAGTGCTAAGGGATTCAGAAGCAGTACCTCGCTCTGCAGTTTCACAGACAAGGAAATAGCCTGGGCATCAGTCCCCCACCTACATGCTGGAGGGTCACGCCCCCTCCCAGGAACCCAGCCAGCCTGGGGTCACCCTGGACCTTCCAGTCTTGAAAAGGCATCTTATCTCAGGAGACCCTTGAAAGTAGGTCTGAGGGACACAGAAAACGTAGAAAGAGTAAAATGTGTTCTAAAGATTTTAAAGAGAAGGTAAAAGACCTAGAAGAGAAACAGAGATCGTCTGTTGGAAGCATGCGGTCCAAGGTGTCGCAGCTCAGGTCCTCATGCTGGAGTGGGCCCTTGCTGTCTCGGGTGGTGCATCCCCACACAAGCCTCCTGGCCAGGCCAGCCACCAGCCTTTGCCCCCAGATCCAGCTGGAAAGCTTGCAGCAAGCCAGTTGGCGTATGCACGCCTGCCCCACCCCACCCTACCCCACCCTGCCAGGCAGATGTTCCCTCGTGTTTTGGCCGTAACAACCCAGAGATTCCTGGGTGTCAGTGGGTTGTAAAGTGCAAGCGCTTTGCCACTTTGCATGCAGAGCAGGGAGATGACCCGCAGGGCAGGGCATCAGACAGGCACATCACCGCGGGGTCACCCCTGACGCAGACCATGACTGATTACTTTGGGGCTTCTGACTGTGGAAACAAAAAAGACCTCAAAGGAAAGCTTGGAGCTCACCGTGATTTATGAGTTTACAAGTCTTCATTAGGTGAAACAATGCATTGAAAAAATGTCCTTTTTTTTTTTTTTTTTTTTTTTTAAATAGAGGCATGGGAAATAATTAGTGTCTGGTGATATGATTGCTAACTTCATCCTTCCAGTAAATTCTTTTCCTTTAAAAGGAGAAGTTCAGAAGTGAAAGACATTGGTTCAGAAAAAAATATTCATAGTTGGCAATTTACATACATTTTTATGATAACCACTAACTAGCAGTCGTTTAAATTGCTTTAGTATCTTCAGCTTTAATGCTGCAGTACTGTCACAGTAAAATACAAATGTTTATGTTGTCATTGAAAAATCCTTGCTATTCATATTGCAGAAATCAGACAACACCTGATGGTACTTGATGTGTAGAGATGGTGGATAGAAGATATTCAGGAGATGAAACACAAAGATGATCCTCAAGATATCAGATTGCATGGGGTGGGCAGGGAATCAAGATACAGTTACATCTCAGTTTTGTGTAATAAAAAGTTACATACTCCATATTTTAACATTCTCAGAGAATCTCATTTATCACAGAATGTTCAAGGTGAATCACTTTATTTTTTTACTTAATCAAAGTAGTTGTTGTTGTTGTCGAGTCGGTATCCGACTCATAGCGACCCTCTGTACAACAGGGGAAACACTATTGTCAGTGCTTCTCTGCTGTTCATAGGGTTTTCAATGGCAGATTGATTTTTGGGAGGGGGTTTCCAGGTCCTTCTCCCAAGCCTACAGCTCTTGGTGTTCCCAGGTGGTCTCCCATCCAGGTACTAACCAGGCCCGACCCTGCTTAGCTTCTGAAATCTGACAGGATAGAATGCCACAGGGCTACGGCTGCAGGCCTAATCAAAGTAGGTGTGCTTTATTTTTTTATTTATTTTTATTATTATTATTATTATTATTATTATTATTATTATTATTATTTTGCAGAGCCATACTAGGGGTTGAACCCAGGGCCTTGGACATAATTTGCAAGTGCTCTACTGCTGGGCTGCACCCAGCCCCCCTTCCCCACACACTTTTTTAAAATTTTGAGACAGGTTCTCACCAAGTTCCACAGGCTGCTTCTGGCCTCAAACTCACAATCCTCCTGCCTCAGCCTCTCGAGTCTCTGGAGTTAGAGCTGTGTCCCGCTGCACTTTTTAATTGAAAAGGAAATTTTTTTAATGGAAAAGGAAATGCCTCCCTGTGCTAACATGATTCAGACAGAAGCTCCCCCGTTTGCCTCCCCGTGGCTTCACCCTGACTTGTTGCTTGTGGAATGGCCAGGGGTTGTGAAGACTCAAGCTGTGTGTCCAGGCGTGGTGTGTGAATGATATACTGCGGAGTTCACAACCTGTGTTGCTTGTGGTGATCTCTCTTTTCCACCTTTCCTCATCTCAGGCACAGATTTGTTTTACATTGCATGCTCAGTGAACTATGGCAGCTTCTTCACAGTGACTGGGGTGACAATAGGAACTCACCATGTCACCTCGAGGGTTAAACAAGATAATTCATGAGCCCTGGGTTAGCCAGTGCCCACGAACTCCTCCAAACTTGTGATGACTGCTGCTATTGTTGGATATATCTCATATCTCTCATTATCTATTACGTTTAACTGTTGTATGTCCACTATAATTTATTAAGCAATCTGAGTTCCATCTGTATTTGGGTATTCTCCTGACTTTTGCTGTATTAACCAAGGCTGGAACAAGCATCTGTAACGTTATACCTCCCCAGTATGTGGGAGATAAGTTCCTGGCTGGGGAACTGGGCACAGGGTGTGGGTGGTTTTAGTAGCTGGCCATAGAGTGCAGGGGTATTTTAGGCATTTCTCTCCCCAGGACCAGTCAAGAGGTGCACCTTCCCACACTTCTATTGCAACACATGAACGCTAGTCACCTAATTCCTGTGTTTAATTAGCACTGCAGTTCTGAGTCCTTCTTATTTCTTTTCCATTGGAATTTAGTTTTATTCAAACTCCGTGTCCTTCAGCTCTCTGTAGTCTGTTTTTGATCTTTTTCCTATTAAAGAATAGAGTGTTCATATTATGTTCTTCATCTTTGATCATTTAGAATTAACTTTTTCATGAAGTGTAAGATAAGATTTTAGCTTTATTTTCCCATTAATAACTATTTAGTCTCACCATTCATGGTGGCATCCTTCATTTCTCATTTAGTTGGAAAATCATCTTATTAATAATTTATATTTCTAGACACACTGGAATAATTTATTTCAAACTGCATCTGGCGGCTTGTCTACCCATGCACTATTGAGAACAGACGTTTCTCCAAACTTTTATGTTTATATTCATAAGAGATATTGGTGTATAGCTTTGTTTTCTTTTGATATCTTTGTCTGGTTTTGGTGTCAGGGGAATACCTACCTCAAAGGAGCCTTTGGAAAGTATCTCCCTTCTATTTTTTGGAGGACCCTGTGAAGGATCGATGTTTATTCTTTTCTAAAAGTTGGGTGGAATTCACCAGGGAAGCCTGTTCATCCTAGTCTTTTCTTTCTGGGAAGTTTCTTGATGATGAACTCTGTTCTGTAGTTATTCCAGATTCCTTTAGAGTTTCTATTTCTTCTCGGGTCAGTTTCAATAGTTTTTGTTTCTATAGGAATGTGTCCCTTCCCTGCATGTTACCTGATTTGTTGGGGCACTCCTGTTCATAGTGTTCTCTTGTGGTCCTTCTCATTTCCTGTAAGGTCGTGGCCATGTCTTCCTTTTCATTCTGAGTATTGATAGAATCTCCTGTGTTTGTTTGGATTTTTTTGTCAGCCCTAGCTAAAGATTTGTCCATTTTGTTGAGCCTTTCAAAGAACCTGCTTTGGGTTTCTTGATTTTCTAGATTTAAACGGTTTTTTATTTTATCTATCTCCTGTCTAATCTTCATTATTTCCTTCCTTCTAGTGGTAGATTTTATCTTTTTTCTAATTCCTTAATGTATAAACTTAGATTATTCATTTGAGATATTATTATTATTATTATTATTATTATTATTATTATTATTATTTTGCGGTACTGGGGGTTGAACCCAGGGCCTCACGCTTACATGCTCTGCAAATGCTGGACCACTGAGCAGCACCCTCAGCCCAATTTTTCACTTTTTGAGACAGGGTCTTGCTAAGTTATGCAGACTGACACTAGTCTCGAACTTGCGATCCTCCTGCCTCTGCCTCCCGAGCCACTGGGATTACAGGCGTGCACCAGTGTGCCCAGCTGAGATGTTATTTTTAATGGAGACTAAACATTTTAAAGCCATAAAATTTCCTCTTCTTGTTGTTGTTAGGTGCCGTTGAGTCGGTGTCCAACTCATAGTGACCCGACATACCACAGGTGAAACACTACTGTCAGTGCTTCTCTGCTGTTCATAGGGTTTTCAGTGGTGGATTGATTTTTTGGGAGTGGGTGGAGACTAAAAATTTTAAAGCCATAAAATTTCCTCTTCTTGTTGTTGTTAGGTGCCATTGAGTTGGTGTCCAACTCATAGTGACCCTATGTACCACAGGTGAAACACTACTGTCAGTGCTTCTCTGCTGTTCATAGGGTTTTCAATGGTAGATTGATTTTTTTGGGAGTGGGTTGCCTGGTCCTTTTCCCAGCCTACAGCACCTGGTGTTCCCAGGCAGTCTCCCATCCAAGTACTAACCAGGCCCAACCCTGATTAGCTTCCGAGATCTGATGGGATTGGATGCCACAGGGCTACAGCTGCAGGCTAAATTTTCTCTAAGCACTGCTTTAACTGTTTCTCACAAGTCTTATGCTGTGTTTAATTTTCCTTTCCTCAAATATTCTGTCATCTCCTTTTGTGATTTATTTTGCAGCTCACTGGTTAGATGGAGAGGTTTATTTAGTCCACATATTGGTGAATTTCTCCAATTTTCTTTTATGGTTGATTTCTATTCCATTGTGATTAGAGAATGCACTTTCTGAGTTTTAGTCTTTTCACATTTATTCAAGCTTGCTTTATGGCCAAGCATCCTAGAGCCCGTTCCCTGTGGATGGCAGAAGAACATAGGCTCTGCCGTGGGGGTGGAGATTTCCTGTAGTGTTGTGTCCAATCATTGGTGTCCAATCAAGCTTATTCCCTTGCTAACCAATCACTTCCTTCTTTTGTCATTGGACATAACATTGAAAGTGAAGTATGGGAGTTTTCAACTATTGCTGAATTGTCTATCACTCCCTCTAGTTTTGTAAGTTTTGCTTTGTGTACCGTGGGGCTCTGTTGTTAAGTTCATAGACATTTATAGTGGATTGATGAACCCTCTTATTGTAAAATGTTGTTAGATACCATTGAGTTGGATACCACTCCTAGGGACTCTCAGAGGACTTTTGATGGCTGACTGATTTGGGATATCTACCTTTTATTCTAGTAACTACTTTTACCTTATCGTTTATTTTATCTGGTATTCCTATGGCTGCACTTATGGTGATTGCTTTCATGATATATCTTTTCAAACTATTTGTGCTTTTGAATCTGAATTGTGTTACCAATAGGTAGTGTTATGGTTAGGCAATGTTTTTGAGATTCCATCTGCTGATCTTTCGGTTTCATTTACTTTTTTTTTTTTTTTTTAACACTTTAATTTAATTACCAATGTGGTAGATTTCACTTCTACTATTTTTACTGTTCGGCTGTTTGCTTTTTATATTGTTTTCATTTTGTTTTGTTTTGGTTTGGTGGGTTGGGTGGTTTGTTTTGTTTTTGTCGTTTATTTTGTTTTGCTTTGTTTTTTGAAACAGTCTTGCAGTGGAGCTGGTCTCAGAAGTGGCGGCTGGTCTTACACTCTCAATCCTCCTGCCTCAACCTCTTGCATGCTGGTATTATCAGCATGTATCATCACACCCAACTTACTTTATGTATATTTTGTGTCTTTTTTATTCCTCTGTTTCTGTCTTTTTGTGTGTATTACACAGTCCCCCATCATACTTTCAAAATTCTCTTGCTGTTTGTGTAGTCTTTTTTTAGTGGTTTACATCTTGGTTTTAAATCTGGTTTAAAAACCTAGTTTGGATTCATACCAATTTAATTTTAATAATATAAAAAATTTTGCTCCAATCTGTCTTCATTTCTCTCTCTCTCCTTTGAACTATTTGAGTCATACACATTACATCTTTATATGTTATGAGTCCATCAACGTGGCTTTATAATTAGGGTTTAATGCAGTAGTTTTTTAGAATTAGTAGGCAAAGAAAAGAACGATAAAAGACATGTTTATACTATACTATAAAAGACAGTATAAACATGTCTTTTATAGTACCTAGTCACTTTTAATGTTATGTTCTTTTTTCCATGTGAATTAGAATTCTTGTCCAATGTCCTTTCATCTCGAAGGTGTCTTGCTATTTCTTGCAGGGTAGTCTGTTAATGATGTATTTTCTAACTTTTTTTTGCCTATGGGGAAATGTCCTAACTTCTTTATTATTGAAGAAGAATTAAGCTGAATGTGGAGTTCTGGATTGCTAATCTTTTTCTTTCAACACTGTAGGTATGTTGTCTTTCCAGGTTCTAGTGAAAAGCCAGCTGGTTTAGCTTAGTTGGTAGAATGCCACTCTGTATTCTCTGACGGCCCTGGGTTTGATCCCCAGCACCACAAAAACGAGAGAAGGACCTGGCAACCCACTCGTGAAACAATCCAGAAACATCAGCCATTGAAAACCCTATGAATAGCAGAGAAGCACTGACATGGTACTGGGCACGGCACACTGTCAGGGAGTATTTCGTTCTGTTGTACATACGGTCACTGTGAGTCCGATGCGACTCAGCAGCACCTAACAACAACAATTATCTTATTGAGGGTCCCCTGTATGTGATGAGTCTCTTGCTGCTCTCAGGATTCAGTCTTGGTCTTTCAGCAGCTTGTTTATGGTCTGTCTGGTTGTGATTATCTTAGAGTTGATTCTATCTGGAGTTCTTTGAGTTTCTTAAATGTGTAAATTAAAACACATCTAACTAGGTAAATTTTTCATTATTACTTCTTCAGATGTTTTTTCTGCCTCCTCTTAATGGCTGTCCTCACGTGTGATGGCATTTTTGATAGTGTCCTACAGGTACTCTTGGGCTCTTGTTATTTTTCATTTCCTTTTCTTTCTTCTATTCATTGGACCATCTCTATTGACTTGTCCTCTAGTTCACTGATTCTTTCTTCTTCCTGCTCAAATCTATTATTGATCCCATCTAGTGAATCTCAGATCTGTACTCTCAACTCTAGAATTTCTATTTGATTCTTGTACTCACTTGATTGGTAGTCTATATCTGGGAAGATAGTTATTGTAATTTCCTATACTTCTTTAGATGCCTTTCCTTCAATTGTTTGGACATATTAATAAACTAGCTTGTTGTAACTGTCCGGCAGCTACAGGGTCAGCAGATGGAGAAGAAAAAGAAGAAATATTACTCTGTATACCAAGAGTCAGAATCAGAAAGGCCGAGGTGACTGTGTCTTTTGTGAACACTGCAGTCCCAAGCGACCCTCTCAAGCTATTTTTGTTAGGTTCTTATCATAACATTAAGTATCCTTCTGAGTCAGGGGAAGTCTAGGGTTAAAGTACCTTTTTTTTTTTTTTTTTTTGGCGTACAAGGGGCTGAACCCAGGGTCTCGCGCTTGCATGCTTTGCAAGTGCTGGCCCACTGAGCTGCACCCCCAGCCCTTTTTTTTTTTTTTTTTAGACAGGGTCTGCTAAATTACGCAGACTTCCTCTGGTCTCGAACTTGTGATCCTCCTGTCTGCGCCTCCCAAGCCTCTGGGATTACAGGTGTGTGCCACCACGCCCGGCCAAGGTTAAAATAACTTTAAAAATCAACTAAGCTCTTGTGTACAGGGAAGGGTGTCAGCATGTTCTGCCAGCTACATGACTACATGTAGACAGGGTCTGCACCCAAGGTCAGAGAGATAACAGAAGGGGGCTTTTAGGCTTGGAGAGCTTCTAAGGGCCAAAGCCTTCCCTGGCAAGCAGCTAGAGCCTTCCCTGGCTACTTTTTCCTTAGATTTTCTCCAACCATCCAGGCATGCCTTCCGTTACAATAGCTTGTTTAAGTCTAAAATCTTGGCCCCTTCAGAGACATTTTCTGTTGACTGGGACATTTTTCTTCACTTCCTGTGTGTGTAGCATCCTTTCTTGTTTCCTTCTGTGTCTTGAGGACATTTTAGATAGCTATTGTAACAACTTTGGTAACAAGTCCCTGTGCCCTTCAAAGGGTATTGTTGCTGCTGTCTTTCTGCTTTTGCTTTTATTCATTTGGGTTGTTGGTGGTGGTTTTCTTGTTACTTTTAATTTGTTTTGCAGCTTTCTTTCACCAGTTCTGTGGTTCCTGGATTTACTGTAATGTGTGACCACTGTATTACTTGCTATATATTTTTTAAAGTTCTTTCTATTTTTAAGTCTGGATTCCTTGGGGCCACATCTGAGTCTGTGTAATTGTATGGTTAGCCAATCATTGATCAGATTTCTTTACATGCCTAGCTGGCAAGTCTGGAGGCTTTTGCCAAGGGAATCTGTGCGAGACTCCTGCAGATCACAAGACAGCCTCAGCCTTCCTTTCCTGGTGGTACAGGGCCTCATGTCCCTAGGAGGTGAGTGAGGTGCCTCTCCTTTCCCAGGTCTTTCCTGGACATTGCACACGTTTCTCCCATCTCCATGAATGTCAGAGCTTTTGAACTTCCTATGTCCTCTAATTCTTTAGGGTTTTCATTTAAATCATGGACCAGGCTCACATTTACTGCAATCAAGCCACTGAGGTATGGCCAGCAGTCCCTTGTTTTGCTAACGGCCCAGGGGTATGTGCCACGTGCCACCTTCCCCTCCTCCCACTCCAGCTGAGCTGAGTCAGATGTAGAGATTTCCCAGTGTGGCGCAAGTCCAGACAAAACGTTGACCGGGACGTGGTGATGGTACTTTTAATGGCGCTCAAAGAGCCTCAGGTCTCTTGGTTGTCTGCAAAGCTGGTGGCCTTTGTCTTTCTGACCACTGAATCGGCAGGAGGGGGGAAGGAAGGGCCCAGATCAAACCTCACAGACCCACCCTGTTGCTAATGTACAATGGGTTCTCTTGGATAGCTGACTTTTCACTTGGGTCTGTCGCTCTGGTCAGTTCTTGTTGTTGTTGTTGTTGTTGTTGTTGTTGTTAGGTGCCATTGAGTCGGTATCTGACTCGTAGCGACCCTGAGTACAACAGGTGAAACGCTGTTTTCAGTGCTTCTCTGCTGTTCATTGGGTTTTCAGTGGCGGATTGATTTTTGGGAGTGGCCTTCTTCCAGGTCAGTTCTCAGATTTGTGAAATTGTTGAGTTTAGTTGTCTTCCCCATATTTTTGTTGTTGAGGAGGGAGAGCAAGTCCATGGTGGCCTTACTCCATCATTCCAAGGGTGGGCTCTGCAGTATGTTGCCGTTGGAAGCTGGCATCTGTCATGAGCAAAATGCTTGGAGATCCTTCCACTGTGTGTCCGCAGTGGGCGCTTTTCATGATCGAGAAGTATCTGGTGGAGTCTAAAGTTGTAAAGGTTTCTTTCTACTTGGAGTAGTATTCAGTTGGAGATGTGTTTGTTGTTGTTGTTAGGTACCATCAAGTAGGTGTCCGACTCATAGCAACCCTATGTACAACAGACGAAACACTATTGTCAGTGCTTCTCTGCTATTCATAGGGTTTTCAATGGCGGATTGATTTTTGGGAGTGGGTTGCCGGGTCCTTCTCCCAAGCCTACAGCACCTGGTGTTCCCAGGCGGTCTCCCGTCCTGGTACTAAACAGGTGTGACCCTGCTTAGCTTTGGAGATCTGACAGGATCGGATGCCACAGTGTACGGCTTCAGGCAGATGTGTTTAAAGGGACCTATTCTCAGAAAAGTCAGAGGACCTGGGCAGGCAAGGCTCCTGGGGAGTCTGCGGGGAATTTCAGCTCAGAGAGCAGTGAGCAGGGGACTGCCCTCTAGTGGTTTGGAGGAGCGGAAGCCTGTGCCTGAGGGCTACAGAGTTGTGACATCACCATCTCCCTGTGTGAAGAAGAGGTGAGAGTGTCCTGTTAAGACTTTTTCTAGGGAGACGCTAAGCAGACCTCCACTCGCCCTCAGAAACCAAGAAGGTACAGACAGACCAAAGGATGGATGCCAGTCAGTTAAACTTGGTGAGCCCTGAGTTTATTGGCGTGGCTTCCCAGGCCCTGGGTGACTCACGGAGAGCTCTGAGAAGCCTTTATACACCAGGGGGGGCTCCCTGAGGAGTTCCCACCCAGCTGTGCCACAGGAAGAGCCCCGCTGTGAGTGGCAGCCCCAGTCCATTGCTTCCCTCTCAAAGTGGAGACATGGCAGGAAGGGGTCTCAAGGAGGCCTCCGCATGACTCTCCCCATACGTCCACTAGGGGGCGCTCACAGGTCCTCTACCATTATAAGCACAACCTCCAGGTGTGGTGGTGGTGTTGTTAGGTGCCCTCGAGTTGTGTCCGACTCATAGCGACCCTCAAAGGGTTTTCAATGGCTGATTGTTTCAGGATTGCCTTGGGAGTGAGTTGCCACATCCTTCTCCCATTTTTGTGGTGCTGGGAATCGAACTCTGGATCTCAGAGACTGCAGAGTGACGCTGTACCAACTGAGCTAAATCCCAGCCCTTTCAGTTGTGTAGTTGAGGGTATTTTGTTGCCATGAGTACAGGCCAAGGTCTTCCAGGTCATGACGGCTGATCTTGTTTAAGGTGCTAATGGTCACGTCCATCCTGGAGGAATCTGTCACCCTACACACAGTCCAGACCTAGTGGTTGTAGAGCAGTAGGTGCCCCCCACACCTGGAGAGCACAGGAGTCCTGGCTTCTAACTGTGGGCAGAACCTCAGGGACGTCTACAAATGCCTGTGATGGTACCTGTCACCGCCAGTGGCTGCTGATCTGTTGGCCCTCTCTTAGAGCTCGATGCTTGTGCAGACCCTGCCACCGTGGGGCCTAGGTTCTTCTAATGCGAGACTGTGGACAGGTGTGTGCGGTGCATGCATACAGTCACATATAACGCGTGGTCCCCTGGAGGGAACCCGCCAGGGAGAGAGGAGGTGAGGAGAGAGCCGAGTTATCTTCAACGGAGGAGGCCTGGGGAGGCCTCGCTGTGAGCTGAGATCGATCGGAGCAGAGGCCTGAGCAAGGGCGGGTGGCCCTGACTCGACAGCTGGGAGCCGTTTCCCAGGCCCGGCTAGAGCAGAGTGAAGGGCAAGGAGGAAGTCAGACCAGCAGCGTCCTGTGTGTGTGCAAGGGTGAGAAGGAGCCTGTGAGGGGGTCTGGCTTCAAAGCTGAGTAGGCAAGAAGGTGCTGACAGGTCCTGAGCACATGCACATTCATTCATTCATTCATTCATTCATTCAAAGAAGGACTGTGAAGCGGTGCTCCAGGTGCTGGGGATTGGACAGTGAACAGACAGACCGAAACTCACGCTGCCGCTAAGAGGAGACAGGAAAATAAATAGATATATAGTCTCTAGAAAGTATCAAGGGGCTGGGATTTAGCTTGGTGGGTAGGGCACTGCTCTGCACTCTCTGAAGACCCGGGTTCCATCCCCAGCACCACAAAAGCAGGAGAAGGATGTGGCAATCCACTCCCAAAGCGGTCCTGAAACAGTCAGCCATTGAAAACCCTATGAAGGTTGTCAGACCTGACAACCTGACTCGGCGGCACCTAACAACAACAACAGAAAGTATCAAGGAGTGGAACAGGAAGGTGGGTTAGGAGTGTTTTGTATATGGGTGGGGATGGCCTTGCTCAGAGAAGTGGCATCATGCAGTGAGCCTTTGAAAGTCTGGGATACCTTGTGTATGAATGCGGTTAATGTAGAGAAAGCACCCATTCCCAGTGGGTTGTTGTTGTTGTTAGGTGCCATCCAGTTGTGTCTAACTCATAGTGACCCTCATAGGGTTTTCAATGGCTGATTGTTTTGGGATTGCCTTGGGAGTGGGCTGCCATGTCCTTCTCCCATTTTTGAAGTGCTGGGAATTGAACTCAGGACCTCAGAGACTGCAGAGCATTGCTCTACCAACTGAGCTAAATCCCAGCCCTGCCAGTGGGTAGCGTGATGAATTTTAGCACAGTCTGTGCACCCATCTAGCCAGCAGCCACCCCAGCACCCTGCAAGAGGTTTCCTTCTGTTCCCTTCCAGGCGTGACCCAGAGGGGACGTACCCTGGCTCCCACCCATGGGTGACTTCATCCTGTCTTGGGCCTGAGTGTAAATGTGTGTCTGGTTTCTTCCACTTGACATTGGGCTTTGGAGCTTCACCAAAGCAGGGGTCCGTGTTTGATGCCTTGGCTGTTTTGTGGGGAGGTGAGGGAAGTCAGGGTGCAGGGTCCGGCGAGGACCCTCTCCAGAAGCAGTGGCGGTAAGTCCTGCAGAGCTGGGAGCAGCTGGGACCTGGTGTTAGCCAGGGCGAGAGTGGGAAGGGCAGATTCTGGAAGCGTTTGGAAGACGGAGCAAACAGCATTTCTTGAAGGATTGGATGGGGGATTTCCGGGGAAAGGAGTCAAAGATAAGCCCAGCATCCGTGGCCTTGGCCAGAAGGGGGTGGAGTCGGCATTGTGAGGCCAGCGGGGCTGCAGGGGAGCGGGCGTGTGGAGGAGACCGGATTCATGTGTGGACACGCCAAGTGTGATCTGTCTCTTAGACACACAAGTGGAGGAGGCGGAAGGCTGTTGCGGTGGTAAGTCTGGCTTTTGGGGGAGCCGTCTGGCTGGAAAGAGAGTGTGGAAGTTGTATCTTGGTGTCATTCAAAGCAAATTACCCAGGGGTCAAGACTGGGAAAGGAAAACTTTTCTGCATAGAGGACTGGAGAGAAGGAGGGACTCCCTAGAGCGACCAAGGCAAGAAAAGACCCCGGCCGGGGAAGGCGTCAGGTGGGAATCGCAGATGGCGTGAACGTCCGACAGGATCGTTACCAAAAATGGTCAGGCTGCGAGAGGCCAGGTCCCCCATCCGCCCCCCGGGTGCCCTTGGGCCTCCGGAGCTGCTCACGGGAGGCATGCAGTGGCGCTGGTATAAATATTATGAGTAAAGGGAATGTCAGCCAGTGAGACAGGAGCTGAGGAATTCATTTAGGCACAGGATGGTGGTGGGGGAGGTGCCCCAGCTGCCGCAGGGAACCCCGGGAGGAGCTGGGAGGACCACCACATCTCACCCGGCGCCACCGAGGGCTTGGGGTGTCAGGCAGGACATCTTCCTGTAATAAGTTGCATGGGGAAGGACTGTGGGGGTGCTGGTGCTGTGAGCAGGTGTTGACAGCGGCCCCCACTACACCCCACCCCATGTGGGCCGTCCAGCCCCACCGGCTCCTGCACTTCTTCTAAGAACCTGTTTACTCTTTCTCTCCAAAGCATTTTCTGGCAGTGTGAGCCTGGCTGTTATGCAAGTCAGTGGTAGATCGTTAATTATAAAGAGCTTTTGAAGGTAAATAAGCCTGCGTGGTATGGGTGGATTGTGCCCACCCGAAATAGATCTATGGGAGTCCTAACCATTCAGAGTCCCAGAACGTGACCTTATTTGGAGATAGGCTTTATATATGGGTAAGCAAGCCAGAGCCAGGTCACTTGGGTGAGCCCTGATCCCATATGACAAGTGTCCTTTAAGAAGAAATCTGACAGAGACAGACACGTGTAGAGGGAAGAAGATGTACAGAATCCAAAGGGGGAGACAGCCATCAGCTAGCCAAGGAGACAGGCCCAGGACAGTCTCCCTCACAGTCCAGAGGGAGCCAACCCTGCCCGCACCTCCACCTCCGGAGCCACTGGGATTACAGGCGTGCGCCACCGCTCTTGGCTCTCTCTTTTCTTATTGATGCCGTTAGTCAATTGTATCCTGGATTCAGAGCATCTAGAACCGTGAGAGAATCCATGTCTGTGGCTTTAGGTGGCTACTTTGTTATGGTTCCCCAGAAACTGATACAGAAGCCATGTTTAAAAAAATCATGGTTGCCACCTTTGATGACATTGGACATTTACCCCTCTGCGTGTTTCCTGGATGCTGGGGTGATGGGTACCAAAGAATTTTGAACTGGCCAACCCGTCTGGGGAGGAGAATAACCTCGGCCTTTGCAGGCTGGGTCTGATTCCTGGTGGGAGCCGCTGTAAAGCTCCAGGACCTCGTTCCTTCCACCCCAAAATTTCCCTGTCAGCCCCAAATACCCTCAACTGGTCTGAGTTCAGGGAGTCAGTGTGTCTCCCAAGGCCTTAACCAAATAAAGGAACCTTCTCTCATTGCCATGGGACGGTGCAGTTAAATTCTTTTCTTTGTAGTTTTTTTTTTTTTTAACTTCTTCCTCCCCCCCCCCCCCCCCCCGCCACCTTTTATTATCAACCATCCAGAAATTCAACGTGGAAAAGTGACTCTTTGTGATGAGAATGACCAAGACTCAAAATAAACTCCCGTGAAACGAAACGAAGAGAGCCAGGAAACTTGGATTTTTTTTTTTTTCTAGCATTTTTGTTTGCTCTTTTTCTACTGTTTCGGGTGCAGAAACGAGCAGCCCCATTAGAGAAAGTAGGCCCCAGAGGCTGCTGTGCCAGCGACCGGGTGGTTCACGCCTTTCCAGCTGCATCTGGTAGGGGGCCCGGCCAGGCTTTCTGCAGTTAGCTGCCAGGGGCTGTAGATGTTGGAAAGAGAGAAGGTCCGTGAAAGGCCCCAATTCAGCTACTACAGGGGCCTCTTTCCCCCTTCAGCCAAATATTCCCTTGGTCTCTGACAGTAGGCTTTTGTTGGGGGCTCGGGGACTGTCAGAGGCAGAAGGTTAGAGAAAGCTTTATGAAAGCAACATTGGAGGGAGTGGAGCTGGTGCATGGACTCTTTGGGGGTTTAATATGTTTGCTGTAGAAGTGGGATCAAAGCCAAGGTCGAACTGGCAAGAGACACCGGTTACTCCATCTTCAAGTTCTCGAATTTTATTTTATATTTCCAAAGCAGAGTTAAGCCAGCCCTTTAAGGAATACAGAACCATAGGCTAATATTTACTCAACTCAAAGTTAGACATAATGAAAATAAAAAATTACAAACTGTTAAGACCACTACCAATTAGATACTGGCAGCTCACCTAGAATGCTGTATGAGTTTCTAGCTGGCAATTAAAACGCATAGGGTAGCATTTTAATAAGAGCGTTCCCTGAAGCATCAGGCTGGGGTTTAGCTCAGATGGCAGTGTTTGTGTGCTCTGTCTGATGCCCTGGGTTCAAACCCTAGTCCAGCAAAAATGGGAGAGGGACCTGGCAGCCCACTCCCCAAACAATCAGCAATTGACAACACTATGAATAGCAAAGAAGCATTGACATGGTGCCGGGCATGGCACAGTATCGGGGAGTGTCTTGTTCTATTGTACGTAGGGTGGCTATGAGTTGAATCTGACTCAGTGGCACCTAACGACAACAACTGAAGCATCATGGAATCTCTTTAGTGTTGCCATACTTGGGGTCCAATTCCCCCAGGCTCATTGACTCACCTCTTCAGACTTTATGTTTTGCTCTATTCCAATTACTAATGTTTTTTCTCTTAACGGTTGTTGTTGTTAGGTGCTGTCCAGTTGGTATCCGACTCATAGTGACCCTATGTACAACAGGCGAAACACTATTGTCAATGCTTCTCTGCTGTTCATAGGGTTTTCATTGGCAGACTGATTTTTGGGGGTGGGTTGCTGGTCCTTCTCCCAAGCCTACAGCACCTGGTGTTTCTAGGTGGTCTCCCATCCAAGTACTAACCAGGCCTGACCCTGCTTAGCTTCCAAGATCTGATGGGATTGGATGCCATAGGGCTACGGCTTCAGGTCTCTTAATGGTAGCATTGCCCATATCACGGATGTTTTTTATTTTACACACTGAGGAGATAAATCATTGTTCTAGAACATGTGACTGGTATTTCTAGTTACAGGTGGGCAGGTGGATGCCTTTCTGATTTTGCCCACAGCACACAGCTTGCTGGATGATCTCTCTTTGTGCCCCAAGAGGCTGCCAGTTGACAGCAGGCTCATCCTGCAGGCTGTGGTCTCCCCGCACCATCACCCCTTTCTCCCATCCTTTTGGTGAGGAGAACCAAACCCAAGAATGCTGAGCTTTGGTGAATAAAACCCCTCGCTAATTAAAAGGCGATGGCTTTGAAGTCTTCCTAATGTCCCTTCTAAAGACTGCATCTAATTACATCGCAGTGAGCATTCTGATGCAGATCCACAGGTGAAGAGATTAATGGATGAAAAGGCTAACAGCAAAACACGTTGAAAAGAAACACAAATCTAAAGCAGAATAGCGTCCAAAGGCACAGGTTGAACTTCATTAGTAAATTCTTGCTTAATGGCATCTCTGCTGTTAAGGAGAAGAAGCCTGGAAATCAGGACACACCCTCCTGCCGCTTTGAAGGTGTAAGTTTCTCCTCTCTCTCCCTCTCTCTCTCTCTCTCTCTCTCGCTCTCTCTCTCTCACTCTCTCTCTCTTTTTGTGGTACTGGGGGTTGAACCCAGGGCCTTGCGCTTGCATACTTTGCAAGTGCTGGACCACTGAGCTGCACCCTCAGCCCATTATTTTACTTTTTTGAAACAAGATCTCACTAAGTTACACAGACTGCCTCTGGTCTCGAACTTGTGATCCTTGGGAGGTAGAGGCATCTACCTCCCAAGCCACTGGGATTACAGGCATGCACCACCGCACCTGGCTCTCTCTTCTCTTATTGATGCCATTAGTCAAGGCGTCACATTAGGCTCCCATTTGTTACCATCTTACGTTAGCGGGGGCATTTGTCACATAACGTTGGTGTGTTATTCTTGACTAAAATACGTACTACTCCGTATTTCCTTCACTTTTACTTACCATAATATCCTTTTGCTGTCCTAGCGTCCCGTCCACAGGTCCATATTATATTTAGTCTTTGCTTCTGGGCTGTAATGTGTATTTTTGACATAGATAAAACTGTACGTTACATTCAGTGTGCCACTTCATTATAACCAGCCACACTTAGTGTTTTCCATGTTTGATGTCTCTTTTGACACCAAAAAAACTACTAGGGAGCTTATAAATCACCAGTACCCTACTGAGGCTCCCAAAGGTTTGAGTTTCCCAAGGAGCCATACCAGGTTGCTTTTTTGTGTCCAGTGGAGTAAAGTTGGGAACACTGTGCAGGTCATACACCTGCCATCTTGGTTGTCATATGTGGTACACCCACTGGCATCTCACTAAAATAGAGGGCTGGTTGTGGTGGCACGCACTTGTAATCAATGAGCTGCAGAGGATGAAGCAGGAGGATCGCAAGTTCGAGGACAGCCTGGGTAACACTTGCCTGTAGCCGTCCCAACTGTGGCATCTGATCCCATCAGGTCTCGGAAGCTAAGCAGGGTGGGGCCTGGTTAGTCCTTGGATGGGAGACCGCCTGGGAACATCAGGTGCTGTAGGCTTGGGAGAAGGACCCAGCAACCCACTCCCCAAAATCAATCTGCCATTGAAAACGCTATGAACAACAGAGAAACACTAATAATACTGTTTCTCCTGTTGTAAGTAGGGTCACTGTGAGTCGGACACTGACTCGACGGCGCCTAACAACAAGAACAACAAAATAAAGGGCACATGATTTGCCTGGAGTGTGTGTCCTCTTCAGAGGACCCATGAGTACATCCTGACAGAAGAGTTTACTCTCAGATTCTCTGCTCTGACAGGGGGTAGAGGCTGCCTGGCCTTCTTGTAGCTCTTCCGGTCATAGCCAGCCTACTGGCAGGGACACAGGCAAGCCTCATGAGCTTGTCATCTGGCCAGGGGAGACCATCTGGCCAGGAGAAACCCAAATGGTCTTTGAGGTACAGAACGACAGCCATACCCCCTTATATGAGAAGGTCCCATTTCAGGACCGCCAGTGGATGCCTGAAACTACAGATAATACCTGACTCTACATATAGTATGGATTTCCTATGCATACATACTTGTGATAAAGTTCACTTTATAAATTAGGCACCGTAAGAGATGAATAACAATAACTGATTATAAAATAGACAACTATAAAAATAAATGTACCGTACTAGAAGTCAGGTGAATGTGGTGTCTGTCTTTTCTCTCTGTAAATGTCTTGTATTCACCCTTCTAATGATGATATGAAGTGAGGTGAATGGCGAAGGCATTATGATGTAGGTGGTGGTTGTTTTTAGGTGCCATCGAGTCGGTATCTGACTCTTAGCGACCCTGTGTACAACAGGCTAAACACTATTGTCAGTGCTTCTCTGCTATTCATAGGGTTTTCAATGGCGGATTGATTTTTGGGAGTGGGTTGCCAGGTCCTTCTCCCAAGCCTACACCACCTGGTTTTCCCAGGTGGTCTCCCATCCAGGTACTAACCAGGCCCAACCCTGCTTAGTTTCTACAGCTTAAGTGCTACTGGAATGCAAGCAGTATGTTACCAAGATAGTCTACCCGACCACTAAGACCACCACCAAGTGACTAGCAGGCTGATTGTGTATACAGCGCCCCCAAGTGGGATGGCTCAAGATCTCATCACACTACTCAGAACCGCATATAATTTAAAACCCATGAATTGTTTGTTTCTGGAATGTTCCATGTAATATTTTTGTATCTTAGTTGACTGGGGGTAACTCCAAACTACAGAAAGCAAAGCCAAAGATAAGTGGGGGCTACTGTGCTCAGGATGGGCTTATGGGGGATGTTCCTGGGTACCCTAAGGGCTGTGAGAGCCACCAGCTAAACAAGGTGGTGGTGATTGCCAAGGCAGGTCATGGCGTTAAGAGTTGATAGAAAGCTGGGCAGGGTGGCGCATGCCTGTAATCCCAGTGACTCAGGAGGCAGAGGTAGGACAGTTGCCAAGTTTGAGGCCAGAGGCAGCCTGTGTAACTTAGCAACACCCGGCTCGAAATAAAAAGTTAAAAAGGGCTGGGGGTGCAGGTCAGTGGTGGAGGACTTGCAAAGTATGTGTGAGGCCCTGGGTTCAACCCCCAAGTACGGTGTGGGGGGGGGAAGAGTGGATAGAAAGCTGCCCAGGAGTGGTGAGTGCCTATTACACGGTCAGCCAGGGAGGGCACAGAGGGCATGTCTTTCCAATGCTGCATTTGCCATGGCCCCTTCCTGAGTCCTCCCTGCTGTCATCTGTTGCTGGGCTCTCCATCAGGAGGAGTGTGGCTGCCAGGGTCCCTCCACCCCACTGGCCTGTCTGCCCTGCCTGGCCTGGCTGAATGTCAGCAGGCACCCTGGGGCTGTGGAGCGCTTCTCTCCCTCCAGCCTTCCATCATCCGCCTCACTCTCCACTCCCCCACTTCCCACTCTTCTCATGGAGCCAGTGTGGGCTGTGCTCTGACCAGCGCCAGGGGACCTGCTTCACGTCCTCTGGTGTCAGCCACCGTAGGGCAGCCTGCTTTATCCAGCCTTCTTTTTTCTTTTGCTACTGCAGGGCATGCATTTAAGAAAATTGAATCACAAAGTTTGAGGCTGGGGTTTAGCTCAGTTGGTAGAGCGCTACTCCGCACTTTCTGAGGATCTGGGTTTGATCCCCGGCACCCTAAAAATGGGAGAAGGACGTGGCAGTCCCCTCCCGAAAACAATCTTAAGACAATCAGCCACTGAAAACTCTATGAGGGTCGCTCTCAGTCGGACCTGACTCAATGGCACTAACAACAATCACAAAGTTTATGCTTGTTTCAAAGGTTACATAGTCTATGATTCCATTTGTATAAAATGCCCAGAATAGGTAAATCTAGTGGTCACCAGGGACCAGGGAGTGGGAGTGGATGGAGGGGTGATTCCTCCTGGGAGCATAATTTCCTTTGAAGTGATGAAATGTTCTGGAATTTGACAGTGGTGACTATTGCACAAGCTTAAGGATATGCCAGAAACCACTAGGTCATACACTTTAAAATGTAAAATATTTTACATTTTAGGGTGTGTGAGCTAGATTTCAGTAAAAGAAAAACCAATGGTGTTCACTATAGAGATATTTAAAAATGAAACAGAAGAAGAAATTTAAATTAGCTATAGTATCAGAGCCTACAGCTGTAGCCCTGTGGCACCCGATTCCGTCAGATCTCGGAAGCTAAGCAGGGTCGGGCCTGGTCAGTACTTGGATGGGAGACCGCCTGGGAACACCAGAAGCTGTAGGCTTGGGAGAAGGACCTGGCAACCCCCTCCCAAAAATCAATCTGCCATTGAAAACCCTATGAACAGCAGAGAAGCACTGACAATAGTGTTTCCCCTGTTGTACAGAGGGTCGCTATGAGTCGGATACCGACTCAACGGCACCTAACAACAACAACAACAACA
>VMDO01000523.1:10068-163162 GCA_007922755.1 Pedetes capensis | reverse complement strand
GTATCAGATAACTAATAGTAATGTGTGTGTGTGTGTGTGTGTGTGTGTGCGCTCATGTGTGTGTGCGACACTGTCAGTGGTCACTCTGCTTGAAATCTGCCAGGATTACATCTGCTATGAGTAAAAGCAGCTGGGGTTCAGCTCAGTGGGTAGAGTGCTGCTCTGCCCGCTCTATTGCCCTGATTTTGATCCCCAGCACAGCAAAAATGGGAGAAAGATGTGGCAGCCCACTCCCAAAACAACCAGTCATCGAAAACCCTATGAATAGCAGAGAAGCACTGACATAGTGCTGGGCATAGCACAGTGTCAGGGAGTGTTTAGTTCTGTTGTATGTCAGGTCACTATGAGTTGGACCCAACTCGATGGCACCTAACAGTGACATCAATAAAAGCAGCGCCCGGTCACCTGTGTCTCATCTCCCACTGGGGACATTCACATGAGAGGATGTCTTTGCTTCGGAATTGGAAACTCAGAACCTGAAATCTTTCTCGCCATGCATCTGTGCTACTCAAGCCTATTTTTCTTCAGGGTCTTTATTTATTTGACTGTTTCACCCCATTTGTCCATTTCTAAGCAGTTAAGTCATTTTCATGCCTCTTTGCGGTGTGTGCGTATATAGTACAAGCGTGTCTGATTTCATGTGGTCTCTCCTTTCAATAGTGCTGAACGGCAGTGTGTGTAACATGCCAGTTTCGAACTTCAAATCCACACCAAAGTCTTTACCTCTTTAGCAGGAATCCATTGACTGCCACACAGAGCTTCTGCTGCCTTCTTGGTTTTAATAATGGCACCCAGTCCCTTCCCTCTGAACACAGCGCCCGCTGTGCTGTTCAGTAGCGTTAAACATCACTACAGGGTAGGGTGGCCATCTCCACCATCCGTCTCCAGAACATTTCTGTCCTCCCAAGCTGAAGCTCTGTCACTGTCAAACAGCAACTCCCCCTTCCTGTCCCTCCGCCCCTGGCACCCATTGTTCTACCTCTGTCTCTGTGACTCCGCCTACTCTAGGGATCTAGGTGTGGTCACCTAGCCCTTGTTCTTTGTCACCCGTGCTGTAGCCTCTATGGCAGTCCCTTTGTCCCGTGGTCTCAGCCGCCTGTGCGGACCCCTCTTTGGTATGTTTTTGGTGTCATAAACCCAGATCCCTCCTGGAGGTGTGTGGCCAAGTCACCCCTGATGTCCCCGCTTCTAACCACCCAATCAGGGGGACTCCATTGGGAGGAGGGTGGTTTTGCACACTGAGAAGGGATTAGATTGTCATTGCAAAGATGGGCAAATGTCTGCCAGTGGGTGGGGACGGCATGAGGTACTTAAGAAAGTCTCCAGCCCAGCAATTATCCCTTCGTTACTAGGAATGCCAATCTGGAGGGCAGCTGCCGAGTCTGGCCATGGAGGGCTTCCTTTTGCCAGCCAATACTTTCATTTTTCTTCCTCTCTTTCCTTCTCCCACTTCCCTCCCCCACCCCCTGAGTGACATTCAGAGCTTCATTCACAAGTTCATTTCATTTGTCTGTGTTCCAGAGCATGTATACGGGCTGTTCTTGAGATGAGCTTAAAAAAATCTCTTTTACTATGACATCAAATCTGCCACTACAAAAGCTGGGTAGAAGTTACCATAATATCTTTTCCCTTTCCATTTTCTGGTTTGCAGTCCTAGCACTGTGGCTTCCAGTCCTGTCAGATCTCAGAAGCTAAGCAGGGTCGGGCCTGGTCAGTGCTTGGATGGGAGACCACCTGGAACACCAGGTGTTATAGGCTTGGGAGAAGGACTGGCAACCCACTCCCAAAAATCAATCAGCCATTGAAAACCCTATAAATAGCAGAGAAGCACTGACAATAGTGTTTTGCCTGTTATATGTCGGGTCACTATGAGTCGGGACACTGACTCAACGGTGCCTAACAACAACAACAACTCCATTTTCTACAAACAGTTGACCTTTTGGATCAAGTGACTTTGTCTTTGCTTGAGAAGCAAATTAAAGGCTCCGGAAGTGAAAGGTTGTTTCATGTTCTTTTTCCCAGGTGAAGTGGAAGTTCCAGATCCGAACGACCCTTTGGGACAACTGGATGGACAAGATGGCCCCCTCCCCACCCTGAAGGGTAAGCTGGGAAGGGCAGATGCTTTTTTTCTATCTCTCCAATATCCTTTGACAGCCAGTTGGCCTTTCAACTGAAGGTTGGGTTGGCCTGAATTAATGGGTGGCAGGTGCCTGGTCCAGGGCTGCTCCCTGTTGGTCGGCCTGTGGACTGCTTGCCTGGAGCCCTGTGTTTCTTGCCTGGAGAGTGTTGGGTGGCCCAGCTGGTTGGAAGCCAGCAGGTAGGAGGAGAGAGCAGGAAATGGGTAGGGGAGCCTACATTCCCTGGGGGTCTGAGCAGAGTCTTAAGAGTTAGTCTCTTGTTTTGGCCACTAAGTAGTTGGTGACAAGCATCTGCCCTCTGTGTTTACTTTTCTCAGTGAGGTCATCCAGAGGTGGGTGGACGTGTGAGGCAGGCAGCCTCCCTCCACTCTGCGCTGCTGCCTCAGCCTTCCCTAGAAGTTTGCTGTTGGCCCAGTTCACTTGGCTGGCCTCCCCAGACTGTGCATCTGTATAGTCAGTAGAACAAGGTAGACCAAGGTAGATAAGACATAGGCCAGTTACTTGAGGAAGTGATACCTTTTCTAATTCACTGTGTACTTATAGACCGTCTCAGTCAGCACGGGCTGCTCTAACAAAATTCCACAGAGTAGGCAGCTGCTATAATAGATGTTCATTTTCTTGTGGTTCTGAAGAGTGGAGTCCAAGATCAAGGGCAAGCATGGGTGGTTCCTGGCAAGGGCTGCTTTCCCACCTTCTCACTGTGTCCACACACGCTGGCCAAGTGAAAGTTCCATTTGATGCTTCTTGTGAAGGCACTGATACTGTCATGGTGGCCTACCCTCATGACCTCACCTAACCCTAACCTTCTCCCAAAGTCCCCACCTTCAAACACTACCACATGGGGCCTGGCGCTTCATTGCACCTGTGCTAGAAGAACCCGGATATTCAGTATAGCACTTAGTATCCAAGTGGCTGCCTCATTGCTGTTCTCTGTGGCTAGCACTAAGGTGCACAGTTGTTTCTTAGACCCTGCACCTTGAGGAGCCTCTGTTTTGCTTTAGGGACTTGATTACTTCCAGGCAGGGCACAGATTTAGCTCAGTTGGTAGAGCGCCACTCTGCAGTCTCTGAGGTCAAGAGTTTGATTCCCAGTACCGCCAAAATGGAAGAAGATTGTGGCAATCCACTCCTGAGACAATCTTGAAGCAATCAGCCATTGAAAACCCTATGAGGGCCGCTATGAGTCAGACACAACTTGACGGCACCTAACAACAACAGCTTGTCAAAAGTCATAGTCTCCTGGGCAGTGGAGCAATGATAACTCTCATCTGTGGGTCTTACCCCAGGTGCTTAGTGTCCCTTTCTGTCCTGACAAGGTTTCTGGGCCTCACACTTCTTATGTTGTAGTCTGTTTTCTCTTCCTACCATGCACTGGGTATTTGTGAGGAAGAGCGGGTTTTCTGGCCCACGGTTCTGGAAGCTGGAAGTCCAAGAGCTTGGTGCCGGCATCTGGGGAGGTCTTCTTGCTGCCTTGTAACACGGTGAGACGGAGCAAACACACTAGCTCAGGTCTGTTTCTCTTGCTGCAAAGCCACTAATGCCATCATGGCACCCATTGCGGCTACTTCATCTAACCGTAACTGGCCCCCGAGTCCCTCCTCTGGATACCATCTGCACGGGAATGTGAGAATTCACTTTCCAGTACATGCCCAGACCGTGGCACCTCACAGTCACTGCCTGGGCCACACTGTCTGTTGATCTGTTCCATGGGGGGTGCTGGGAGTGGAACCTGGGGCCACATGCTCCACCACCCAGCCTCCTGCAGCCTCGTCCTGCTGCCTCTGATCTGCTCACCGTGCAGGGTAGAGGCTGGGCTGGTGTCAGCATTTAGAGGCTTGTTGTTGTTGTTGTTGTTGTTAGGTGCCGTCGAGTTGAGGCCGACTCATAGCGACCCTCATAGGGTTTTCAATGGCTGACTGTTTCTTGGGATTGCCTTGGGAGTGGGTTGCCCGGTCCTTCTCCCATTTTGCGGTGCTGGGAACCGAACTCAGGACCTCAGAGACTGCAGCGCAGCGCTCTACCAACTGAGTAAATCCCAGCCCAGAGGCTTCTTAGAGACGCTTTTGTCCTCTGTGGGATATTAAGCGTGCAGCCTCATGCAGTGGCCATGGCCCTCATCACAGGAGGGGCGTCATGGAGGAGTTTCCTTAGGAGAGGGGTGCCCAGCACAGCCGCAGCCTGCTTGCCTTCTGCGGGGGCCTCAGCCCGCCTCCATGCCACCCCAGAGCATGACGGCCTGCGCTCTGACAGCCTGGTGAGACACAGTTCCCGAGGAAGGAGGATGGTTTCTGATGGCTCCATTCTCATCTCATCTCCCATGAGCCTTAGACCACGGGGAAGGCGGTCCATAAACACCTCCTGGTCGACCCGTCACAGCTCTGTACGAGGAGGGACATGCTGGCGGTCTGCGTGGTCTCTGCCTGTGAGGTTTTCTGGACAGGGGAGAGGTGGCATCCTGATTGTGCACTGGTTACTACAAATTTAGTATCATGGTGAGAAGTCTAAGAGAATGGTAGGGTTGTGGGGTGCTGGAAGGAAAAGTAGCTTCCTGATTTGTGCTGAGATCCAAAGGGCAGAGGGTACCATACGAAGGGGCAGGGAAGTGAGTGTGTGCTCGTCATGACTGTCCTGCAGCCACGAGGTCAACAGATGAAGAAGAAAAATAAGAAAGAAAGATTACTCTGCATACCAAGAATTAGTATCAGAGAGGCCGAGGTGGGGGCCAATGCCTTCACATGCACTGTTTCCTAATGAGTGTCTCAAGCTCTTTCTATTAGACTCTTATCATAACATTAATCATTCTTACAAGTCAGGGGAAAAGTGGGTTAAAGTACATTTTCTTGTGAGACAAGGAAGGGTTATTTATTATTTGTGCTAGCATGTTCTGCCCACTGCATGTAGGCAGAGCTATGCCACATCTGCACATAGCGGGGTCTATGCCCAAGGTCAGAGAGATAACAGCAGGGGGCCTTTAGGCTTGGAGAACTTCCAAGGACTGAATCCTTCCCCAGCCAGCAGCTAGAGCTTTTCCTGGCTGCTTTTTCCTTAGATTTTCTCCAGTCCTTCCAGCCATGCCTTCTCTTACAGTGAGAAGCCCAAGGGAAGAGAACAGACTGTGGGGAACTGGAAGGAAAAGTTACTTCCTGATTTGTGCCGCGATCTGAATGCAGAGGGTACCATGAGAAGGGAAGGGGGAAGTGAGCGTGTCCTGTGCCTGGCAACGGCTGTGAGGCGACAAGAAAGGCTGCCTTGGAGGAGCTAAGGGGAAGTGGGCTGGCTTATGGGATGGCAGTCGTGGGGGTCAGAGGTCAGCAGGAGCTAACCTTGCGTCACTCATGACAGTAGCCATCAGCCAGGAGTGTTTCCTTAAGCTTGTCAACTAAAATAAAATTTAAGACTTCAGTTTGTGAGTCATTCTAGCTGCATTTTGATGTGGCTGGAAACTCCCACGATAGGCAGCGCAGTGTCAGACATTGCAGCCTCTCAGAGAGTCCCGTCAGCAGCCCCGGAATACCCGTGCACCGCTCTTTAGGGCACAGGAGAAATTTGTATTTTACCCATGGTCTTTGAAGGCTCCTGGCCTGGGAGTTGGTGTGATTGGGTTCCCTCAATGAAGATGGCTCTGATGGCATTTGGGGTGACAGGGGGAGAGGTAGGGAGGAGTTAGGAGGGAGTGGGGCCATGGGAAACCACGATACTAGTGTAGAATCTTGCTCCCAGGCATCTTGAGACGTCCTTGGGAAAATGTATTGCAGCCCTGTGTTCTGGGCACGCTGCAGACTTCTCAGCCCAGGGGGAAGGTGCGGGGCTTCCTGGTGGGCCTGGGACTGGCTGAGGCAGGAGTTGTTGTTGTTGTTGTTGTTGTTGTTGTTGTTGTTGTTAGGTGCCATCAAGTTGAGTCCACTCATAGCAATCCTATGTACAGCAGATCGAAACACTCCCCGATTCTGTGCAAGGCACACAATCGTATTTATGTTTAAGCCCATTGTTGCAGACACTGTGTCAATCCATCTGGTGGAGGGTTTTCAGTTTTTTCATTGACCTGCCACTCTGCCAAACATGATGTCTTTCTCCAGGGATTGATCTCTCCTGATTACATGTCCAAAATATGTAAGACACAGTCTGGCTGTGGTTGCACTTCTTCTAGGACAGATCTGTTGGTTCTTTTGGCAGTCCATGGTGTATTCAATAGATGTCTCCAGCACCGTAATTATAAGAATCAATTAATGGAGAGTTCATAAACTCTGCTAGGCAGAAACACCCAAGAGTCCCCTAAATGGAAGGTGTGTCTATGGGTGAAGAGATAGGCTAAGGTTTCATAGAACGTTCTATTCTCATCCAGCTGCAAGCTCCCAAGCTTTGTAAGAAAAGTCCAGGGTGGGACTCTTTGACCTCATTTTTTTAGTGTTCTGGCAACTTCCCAAGCTTAGAAAGGGCTTCCTTACAAGCTCTTTGTTTACTGGGGCCTTGATTGCCGCTTGCCTTTCTTCCCATGTGATTGGTTTAATAAACAAATGTCTCCCAGTATCTTTGCAGGGCAGACAGCAGATTTAATCAGAGTTTGGAAGCTTGCCTCGGACCTCTCCAGGGCCCAGAAACACTGATTGCGGAAAGTAACCTGTCCCACAGATGTGTGCGCACTCATGTTTATAAAAAGGAAGTGTAAAAACCAAGGGCAAACCCCAGGATGCTGGGCTGTGCTTCTTTGCAGTGGCAGGGGACGAGTGGAGTGGAGATAGGCTTGAGTGGTGCTGCCATCGCCTCCAGGTACCAGATCTGTTTCTGGGCAGGAGCCCCAAGCGCCGAGAGAGATGATTGTTGTTGTTGTTGTTGTTGTTGTTGTTAGGTGCCGTCAAGTCGGTATCCGACTCATAGCGACCCTGCGTACAACAGGGGAAACACTATTGTCAGTGCTTCTCTGCTATTCATAGGGTTTTTAATGGCGGATTCATTTTTGGGAGTGCGTTGCCAGGTCCTTCTCCCAAAAAGAGATGATAGGCGTTGCTTATTAGCACACAGCCAACACCATGAGCAGTGGCTGAGGCCTGTGTCATTTGTAAACATTAAAGTCATGATTACTGGGCCAAACATTAGGTTCCTGGTGACCTTCAGTGGGGCAGGCTCCATAGCCACCATCAACTTCTCAGCCACTTCAGGGAGACACGGCACATAGTCAGGATCAGTTTCTCAGGGACTTCTGGGGGACAGGATCCATAGCTACCATCAGCTTCCCAGAGACCTTTAGGGACAGGATCCATTGGTTTCCCAGAGACCCTCAAGAGAACAGATTCCATAGTCACCATCGGCTTCTCAGTGACCTGCAGGGGGACAGGCTCCATAGTCACTATCAGCTCTCCAGCAGCCCTCCTGGGGACAGGCTCCACAGCTCCATGTCTTCTCAGCAGCCCTCATGGGACAGGCTCCATAGCACCGTGGACTCTTCAGTGCCCCTCAGGTGGACGGGCTCTACAATCTTTTGCCTCCCAGGTATCTCAGGGTGGCTCACAGGTCTCAGCCCCCCACTTACCTCCCTTTTCTCTGCTTTTGTAGTCTTCTTTTCTGTCCTTATAGGTTGTGGCTCCTGCACAAAAGGGGACTCGGTCCACCCTTCCTTCCACCCACAGTCAGAGATGGGCTGTGTTTTCCTGGCAGTGCCAGATGTGGCATTCCTCGATATCTTGCTCAAATAGTTTCTGGTAATATCTGCCTTGGTCATGTAGCTTAAATCAGATACATAAGTTAGTTGAATGTACAGTATTAGCTATTTCTTTATAGATTGTGATGTGCAAACATCTATAACCCACAGGAACCACGGTGGGTGGAATTGGTCTTAGGGGACTCTCTGATTTGACATGACAGCTTTACCTTGGCTGCATATAATGCTGACCCTCAGTATCCATGGGCTTCATATCTGTGGAGCAGCGCGCGCGCACACACACACACACACACAGAGGCAGGGAGAGAAGGGGGAGAGAGAGACACACACAGAGACACACTTTTTTCCCCTTTTTGGTTTTTTGAGTCATAGTCTTGCTGGGTAGCCCAGGCTAGCCTGGAACTCCCTGGAACTGCCTCGGCCTACTGAGTCCTGGGATGATAAGATTGTAGCATCCAGGTTTTTTGGTATCTGAGGGATGATCCTGGGACCAATCCCCTGCAGATTCTTAGAGACTGCAGTTGGTAGTTAGCATAGAGTGACGGCTAAAGGACAGAAGGCAAAGGAAGATCCCAGAACAAAGCTTGCAGAGAAGAGAAAAAGACACTGAGAATGCTGTGATTGACAGATGGAAAGTTTGCTGTGAATTTCCGTCTGGCAAGGTGGTGGTGTCAGGACTCCAGTTACAGTACCGGTTAACACACGAGTGGATGTTTAATAGGAACTTCGTATTCCCTGTTACATTAGACATGCAACCCGTGCATGCGTACATTCAATTTATTATGATGAGATTACTTACAAAAGCTTACATGGAGCTTAGGAGCCATTTGCTCTTTTGTTCCAAGGCTGTATTTGAAGTGCATGTGTACTGCAGCCCATGTTCTGTAAAATCAGGGCTTTGGAATGTTTGTGGGAAGTGGGTAATTTCTGAATGCCGGGGTGGGGTGGAGCTGGTCTTGCCTGTCTGGTGGCCTCCTGTGTTCTGTCTCAGGCACAGTGGACGCAATGTGCTGATTTCCTCTCAGGAGCGCTGTTCACGTCCACACAGAGGCCAGATCCTGACGTTCCTTGTGTGGCACAGGTTGCAGTTATAGGTGATCTCCAGTGGATTCTAAATAACAGGGCAGGGAAACCCGTGCTGACCTGCCCTGCACTTACCGGGAGGCCCCTGCAGTTTGTGATGGGGCCCCGCTTGCAGCACTCAGCTGAGATCTCCTTGGAAACAGAGAAGGAGGCACTGTTGCCATGGAGACGGTGCCTGTTGCTCTCTGTTTACTAAGTGTGGGATTCCCCATTCATGTAGGTCGTGCAGACTGAGGAGCAGATACACTGGGCGTGTTTCTGGCTCCTTCTGGAACCCTTGGCATGGGTGTGTGCATGCGCGTGCGTTTGTGATGATTTCTTAGATTGAGCACAGAGCAAGATCCCCCAAGGCTGACCCGGTGGAAAATGAAGCTAGGATCTGGCTTGCAAGCTGAGTCTGCATGATGCCTGTTCATTCTGTGTTTGAGAACTTGGATTTGCCCCTGGCCACTTGGGGTGAGGCCCTTGCACCTCCCTGAGGCTTCCCTGGCAGGCCGCTGAGACTTTCTAAGTTCTAGCCTCCTAATCTACAAAACAGCCTGATGAATGACCGTCTCGGACATTGGCTGGCTATCCACTGAGAATGCGGGCAGTTGCTAGAACAGGGCACATCCATGTGCCCAGGCCAGAGCATAAAAGGCACCTGTCTGTCTTGGGTGAGTCTGGCGTGGGCCATGGCACTGTCCACCTGCCAGCCACCCAGGGTCAAGAACATTGAAGAAGCTCCCCACCTGCCAGGTGGATGCAACTGTCCCCTGGATTCTTCCTATTTTGAAACAAAGAGTGAAAGCAGCCGGGCACAGTGGCGCACACCTATGATCCCAGTGTCTCGGGAGGTGGAGGCATGAGGGTCGCAAATTCGAGACCAGAGGCAGTCTGCGTAACTTAGCAAGAGCCTGCCTCCAAAGGTGCTGGAGGTGCAGCTCAGTGGTCCAACACTTGCAGAATATGCAAGTGCAAGGCCATGGGTTCAACCCCCAGTACCACACACATACACACACACAACAAGTAAAAAAATGGCCTGGGGGTGCAGCTCAGTGGTTCAGCACTTCCGAAGCATGCAAACGCAAGGCCCTGGGTTCAACCCCCAGTACCACCAAAGGAAAAAAAAAAAAGAATTAAAGCAGAGGTGGGGCTGAGGTTGACTAGAGATGCTCAAGGGGGACTTGAATAAGAACTAGGACGGCCGTGGGGCAAGATCCCCTGCAGTGGACCGCTCACTTGCTCTCTCTCTCGCATTCCTTACTAATGTCCCTGCCCTCGTGGGATGTGAAACAGAAAAGGTAAAGGAAGGTGGAAAGTACAGTGCTGTGGATGTGAAGAGGGGCTGGAGGATGGGCCACACATGGGAACCCAGAGGGGCCTGGGAGGCTCCTGGGATGGCGTGGGCCTGAGCCAAGTCTTGCTTTGTTTAGCAAGCGTTTACTCCAAGTGCTAGGCATGCAGGGAGTCCTGGTGTAGGGAAAATGTCCCTCCCTACCCCGTCCCCGCTCCTTCTAGGTTCTTTGGCTGGGCAGTGGCCACACCCCCCTAAGGCAGGGTAATAGGAGAAAAGGCACACACAAGTGCTGTGTGCCACCAGGGCACCAGGCTAGAGCAAATGGGTATTCCAAATCCCCGTGGGATCTTCTCAGCAGAGAGGGGAGGGGTGGAGGCAAGCGAGTTTGGAAGAAGATGAACAGGTCCCACGAAGGACAGGGGCCTGCATGCCTGCCAGGGCTAGTGCCAGCCTCCTGTCTCCTGTCCTGGGATCGCATTCATCTTCCCTGGTTAAGATCCCAGCAGAAAAGTCGCACTGGAGGGCAGTCCTCGCGGATAAGGCAGCTCAGAGGAAGCCTTAGCCCTCGTCCGCTGCCCCATGTGCCCTCCATTCACCGCAGTGGGCACACCCAGGTGTCCCATTTTGGGTGGCCTTTCCTGCTCTGTAGTAAAAGTTGCTCTAGGACAGATACAGTCTGTCTGAGCCATGCACCATTGGGCAGTGTTGCCACTGTGTCGGCTTACTAGAGTGTGCTTACACAGGTTCAAACGGAAGTGATGTCACCAGGTGATGTGATCCTATGGCCCCTCCCCTCCTGCTGCTGACAGAAACATCTGTGCAGTATGTTGTTGTTGTTAGGTGCCGTCGAGTTGGTATCCGACTCATAGCTACCCTCATCGGGTTTTCAATGGCTGACTGTTTCGGGATTGCCTTGGGAGTGGATTGCCAGGCCCTTCTCCCATTCTTGTGGTGCTGGGAATTGAACTTGGGACCTCAGAGACTACAGCGCAGCGCTCTACCAACTGAGCTAAATCCCAGCCCTCTGTGCAGTATAGGCCTGTACTTTATTAGTGCAGATGTTCACAGAGAAAGCCTGGCTTTTCAGGACTATTCCTAGGTCGCTGGCGTCTCTGAATAACCAGCTGAAAATATGTCAGGGGAAAAATATTTCAGAATAGCATATTCTGGTCCCCTGCAGACATATTTTGCAGTGGTATGTGTTGAACCCCAACACTGGAAGCACCTTAGTATGTGGGCAGCCTGTGTCTCGGCCCCACATGGGCTCACGGTATGTGCCCCTGAGTAGGCAAGGATGGTTAGGAGGCAGGGGACAGTCAGGCGACCAAGGCAGACACGTGAACTCCAGGAAGCCCTCAGTCTGTGAGGGTGCTGGAGGAAAGTCTGCTCAGCATGGGAGAGGTGGTGGCTGTCCTGGACAGGGGGCTCAGGGAGGCTGATTGAAGCCTTGAGAGGACACAGAGTCCAGCAAAGGCCCCCAGAGTCCCAAGCCTGGGGTGCTCCAGGCTCCAGGCTATAGACAGGCATGGGCAGAGGCAGGGGAGAGGTGTCAGAGATGGGGCAGTGTGATGCCCAAGATGGGGCTGCTCTAGGTGCCCACCCACACACGCCCTGTTCCTTTGCAGCTCTGTGGAGGCTGCAGAGCCTGGCCCCAGGCAGAGGCCCCAGGAGGAGGCCATGGCCAGGCCTGGGTTTTGATCTGGCAGCTTTGCTGTTGTGTAGCGAGGGTCTTCCCACAAGCCCAGCGGGCTCAGGACCCTCCAGGGCAGCTGGAGGTGGCATACTGAGGGGGCCTGGGCAGGGGGTGGGCCAGGGGACCATCTCTGGTGGCTCAGCCTGGGGCATCACCGACTGGTTTTGGGGAGGTGGTCTCTGCGAGGGGAGCTGTCAGAACATGGTGACAGTGCCTTGCTGCTGTTTGTGCTGAAATGCTTCTCCCCGTGTTGGGGACAGGGGTCACAGCAAACAGGACACCACCCCTGGGAAGCCAGCACCTTCACATACATGTCCTGCAGCCTTTCCTCAGCCCAGGAAGGCAGACTGACTAGGCCAGGGGAGCCTCTCAGGCCTGACCCCTCAGCTCAGGTCCTGCAGGAGGCAGCAGGACCCCAGGAGCTTGAGTGTGCTGGCCACCAGCGCCCTGGCCTGTGGGTCCCTGAGCTCACTCCCCCGGGCAGCTGTAGGTGTGCACTGAATGTCATGCCCACGTCCACACCCACCAGCATTGGGGTTGCAGGAATGTGTTTGTGTCTGTGGGCAAATCACAGAAGTCCCTGGGGACATGGGGAGCCAGCGGCCTCCAGCTCAGGGCTCTCAGCCACAGAGCACAGGACCAAGTGGAAGCAGGACCTCCCTCCTGGCCAGGCCTCATGTCATTGTTGGGTCCAGAACTGTGGGCCTCCAGGACCATAGCCACACAGCCCCCAGGAGGCCTTTTCCTAAAAGATTTCCTGTCTTCTTGGGACAAAGCAAGCATGAGGTTTCTGGGGTCTGAGCTTGCAGCCCCTGGGAGGGCGAGACCTGGGGAGGGATCCCCCTTGGTCTATATAAAGACCCTCATCTCTCTGTTAGCTGGGAATTCACAAGAGCCCTGGGATCCTACAAAGTTGGGACAGACAGTGGTGCTGGGGGAGATCCCAGCCCACAAGCGATTTTAGCAGGCGCGGCATCGCTTGTCCAGGGCAGAGTGTGGACCAGGTCTGGAGCCTCGACCCTGTGCATCTGAGGCCACCTGAGGAGTGCAGGGACCCACCGCGCTTCCTGCCATCAGCGAGGCGGTTTCTGCCCCCAAGTCTTCCTCTGGATTTCTCCTTCGTCCCTGGCGTTGTCCCCCAGCCCCTGCTTCCTCCCACGGTGGCAGGCTCACAGCTTGCACTTGGCTGGGCGGGGTCCCTACAGCGGGCGCCCTTTCCTCCTTGACCAGTTGGTATTGTCGGCTGTTTCTCTAATTCCTGGTTCAGGGGATGGAGGCCACCATAATTTCATCCCCACTCCCTGGGTTTGACCCCATACTGCAGTGGGTCACTCACATCTGTCTGTCCACGGGAGTGCGTGTCTGTTCCCATGTGAGGCTGGGGGGTTGCCCTACTATCGGGGGGCTGTCTTGTTCCTTCTAGAGCTCTCCATCTCCTCCAGCCCCTGTGCCCTTCTGCCAGAGAGTGCCCGTGACAAAGTACCTCAGACCTGGATCCTTAATTAGCAGGAACGAGCCGTGTCACAGTGCCCAAGGCTGGCTGTCATCTGGTGTGGTTTCCTTGGAGGCTCTGAGAAGAACCTGTCCCGCCTGCCTCTGGGCTTTGGGGACCCCTTGGCACTTTGTAGTGTTCCTCAGCTTGTATCAGCACACCCCCTCCCCTCCTTTGTCACACTGCCATCCTCTCTATGAGGACATGGGGCTGGCATGTAGCTCAGTTGGTAGAGAGCCCTGCTCTACAGTCCCTGAGGTCGAGTTTGAGTCCCAGCACTACAAAAACAGGAGAAAGACGTGGCAATCCACTCCTGAGGTAATCCCGAAATAATCGGAAAGCCTATGAAAAGCCTATGAGGGTCTCTGTGAGTCAGACACGACTCGACGGCACCTAATAACAACAACAACCATAAGGACATGGGCCCTGGTTGGGAGCCTCCTCTAATCAAGGATGCCTGACTTCGATTCCATCTGCAATGGCCCTGTTTCCAAGGAAGGTCACATCCTCAGTGCTGGGGCTCAGGGCTTAACGTAAAAAGTTGGGGACAGAGCTCCCCCCTCAAAGTTGCAAACGCTCCTGGATATTTTTCTTCATCTCTCAGGTCTGTGCTTTGTGTTGCCCCCGTTTTCTGCAGTCCTCTGCTTCCCATCCTTTCTGTCCCCCTGCTTTTTCTGCAGTAGGATCTGTGCAGACCACTAGACAGCTCAGCAGGAGAGACTGAGCTCAGGGGCCTCTGCTCACCCCCTCCAGTTGATTTATTGACCTGTAAATATTTTCCCCTGGGAAGAGCAGCTTTATATCCTTCCTGCAGCTCACGGGGTCTCCTTTTCACTTGCCCTTCCAGGAAATTTGCCTGTTTTATTTCTCACCAATCAAAGCACTGTGACCTCCTGACCCCTGGCACATAAGGCTTTCTTTATCTCCTTCCTACACGGGTCAGTGTGGCTTGGTAAATAAACAGATCCTCGGGCACCTAAGTCATTTGGCCACATGGGTGAGTGCTTGGATGGTTGGTTGGGTTATAAAAATCATTAATGATTGATCTGACTATGATTGTGCAGGAGGGGTGTTGCCCGGTGATGGTTCTGCTCCCTTTGCCTCTGGAGAGTTTTAAAGCTTGGACTCAGCTCCATTGTCCAGTGTGTAGGGCTGCAGAGAGCTGGCCAGGGCACTGGAAAGACGACCCCCTTCACCTAACTAAAAGTTGCATCATGGTCAGATGGGGATCTCATTTGGATGAATCAGAAGGGAAGATTTCTGTTCCTGAAGCCATGGCGTGCTAACTGGATCCACATTAGTGAAATTCTCAGGCGTCCATGCCTGGCTGCTTTCAGCCTACTCATTTGTGCGGAGAGGTTTGGGGGCAGCTCTAAAGGAATTGTTTTGTGAGCTAGTGGAGAGCTTAGAAAGCGATTAGTACAAACCCTGTATTCTGCACATAAGGAAAATGAAGCCAAGAGAGGTTAACCAGTTGGCTATAAATTCAACACTGAGGGAGAAATGAATATTGTGTGTAATCTCTGTGGAGCTTTCTTTCTAGCTCTCGCATTTGCCTCAAGAGAATTGATGGTGAGAATGGACCAAGTTATTTGGCAGCCCTCTCAGGTCAATTACGTCAATGTGCTCAATAAAATATTACCAAAGGTGGTAAATGCCTTTGAGAACTTGGAAGAGGGATGGAGAAGCGCCCAGGAGCCAAGAAGAAAGAGGAAACCGAATTATATGAAACCACCCTGGGCTGCCATGGCAGACACCCTTGAGGTAGCCACTGTGTTTGCAGCCTTGGAGAACAGCCCAAACTTCCTGGGTCCTCAACAGAACGTCATCTGAGGCGGGGAGTTGGATTCTGAAGCTGTCGTAAAGTCAGGACACCGACAGTGAAGACTGCTGACCATGTGGCCACTGAGCAGACACATCAGTGGGCTCAGAATAAAGAGGCACTGATAAGACATAGATACCCTGGCAGAAGGGCACCTAAAGACATCAGATCCTTCAAAGCGTTGGTGTTGGGATAATTCCCAGAGCATAAATGTTATGCTAAAAGAGGGGCAGGAATAGGAAAATCCTAATTGAGATTAAATAAAGTAAATCCCTTAAAGTTACCAGTTTCACTTGGAATTGGATCTAGTCAGTTTCAAGGAGAGATAGTATGTGTTAGGATAAAAATCAAATGTGGTTTTAAGAAAATAAAGGATTTTTACATTTTTGGGAAACTTAATGTAAGGCCTATGAATTCTTATCCCCACTACAGAAAGTTTCACACCAGCCGAGTTTCGTGGAGAGCCTTGTCTTTTGGTACCAAGCCAGGAAGGAACCCACAGAGCCCACAGAACCGAGGCATAGTGGACAATTATGTCCCACAGATCTAAGAGCTGCAGTGCTAGGGAAGAGGCTTGAGAACATTTTCACTGTCAGCCTGGAGAGATGAGAAGAGAGCTTGCCTTGACCCTGACTCCAGACAGGTTGACCTTGACTCCAGACAGGGAATGCCTGAGAAACCTTCCCCATGAGAAAGCAAACTTGGGCCTGGATGTCTGGAAACCAGATTTATGTCACGAGAAAGTTGTGGGAAATCCAGAGCCAGAAAGTTAAAATAAAAATTGGCACTGTCTGTTGAAGGAACCCAGTCCTGAAAAGATTCCCATAGAAAAGCCATCCCTAAAATGAATAATTACAAAGCACCCTTATAGAGGCACAGGATAAGTGGCAAATCAATAAACAGTGAAGCCAAAAGATTAAAGAAAAAGGAAGGAATAAAAACCACACAGAAGAAAAAGCAGTGATGGACTTGAAATGGTACCAAACAAACCTTCAAGAAGTGAAAATGACAATACGTGAAACTCTAGATAGACAGGTTACAGAGGAGGTGTCATACAGCTAAGGATAAAAAAGGATAATGTAGGAGAACCATACAAGGAAGACCAGTATGTAGTTAGAAAGACTTCAAAGGAGAAATGAAATGGAAGGAAGAGAGTCAATATTTTATGAGCTCTTGATGGATAATTTTACTGAGTTGATTGAAAGCATTCGTTTTCAGATTTAAGGAAGGATATTAAGATCTGAAGAGGCTAAAATAAAAAATCTCATACTTCAGAATGCCAAAGTCAAAAGAAAAAGATTAAAAGGAGAAGTTTAGGTTACCTGCAAAAGAACAATAACTGATACAATTTGGGCAGAAATTTCAACAGTCCTGAGAAAAGCTGGAAGACAATAGTGTAACTGCCCCTCTAGGCTTTTATACCCAGCTAACCTATAACCGTAGGTGAAAGTAACAGATATATATAGACCAAGATTGAGAGTGTCACAACCTCAGTCCATCATCCCAGGAGCAACTGTGACTCAGGATGAGCTCAACTGAACCTAGGAGAAAGGATGGAAGTTCAAGAATTGTTGGTGAGGAAAGAATTTATAACAAATTAGCAGATCTCAAGGAACTCTAGTACTAAAAATGAACAATAAAAATTGCCACTGAGGACTTAAAGCAGTGTAACTAAGAATTGAGGAGCAATAATGCAAACATGAGAGGGAGGGGGGGGAGAGAGAGAGAGAGAGAGAGAATGTTTGTAGCTCACAGCATTTAGAGGTGCTTGTATTTGGAAGGCTTTGTCAATGAGGTATGCCTATAAAATGTAGTTAAGCTAATCACTGAAGTATAGAATGAAATACTACCTGACACTGTGCCATGCCTGGCACTATGTCAAGTGCTTCTCTGCTATTCATAGGGGTTTTGATGGTTGATTGTTTTGGGAGTGGGCTGCCAGGTCTTTCTCTTGAGCCTATAGGACCTGATATTCCCAGTGGGTCTCCCATTCAAGGACTAACCAGGCCCAACCCTGATTAACTTCCGAGATCAGATTGGGATCAGATGCCAGGGAGGTACGGCTGTACACAAACAAACACATACCTCATTGAAATTAGAAGATTAGGGAATTTAAAAATTCAACCTGGAATTGACTCTGGATTAGGCTGCCCCCTAGGCAGCAAAACGGCAACTCAGGGACATCAAAAGAATTGTCATCATGTAAAGCCCCCCCTTTTTTTAAAGCACCACAATTAAAGCACACTTTTAATGACTCATAGGTAAAAGAAAAGAAATCACAAGATAAATTACAAGATATTTTGGCCTGACCAAACATGAAAATTAAGTAAGGTCATTTATTGGATGACTAAAGAAGCTGAAGGAACATTTCATGTTTAACCCATAAGGTACTGAAGGGAAAAGACAGGAAACTAACTAAAAGTTAGAAAAGGAACAACAGAAGAGGGGTAGGAAGAGACAGTTACAGAAAAGAAGGCTCAATGGCTAATAAACATTCGGAAAGGTTCTGGTGCTCGTGGGGGATTTTTAAGATGCCAACCTCAAACAACAGCATAGGACTAATACATGTCCTTCAGGTTGGCAAACATTTTAAAGGCCCCAAAGACCAAGTGTTGAGGAAGTTGTACGGAAACACTTCAACTCAAATGCTGTTAATGGAACAAATTATTTCAAACACTTTTAAGACTTGATAAAGGTCGCAGGACCCTGTGACTTACCACTTCCATAGCTGGTGGGCATTCATGTGAGGAATCCTTGAACATGTGGAGACAGGTGGTCAGTAAATGCTGTTCTGGCAAAAAGGTAGAAAGTCTTGCTGTCCCTCAAGTGAGAAACGAGTCATGAAGCGATGGCTTCTTGTATGGTGGCCCGTTACACAGTAACCAAAAGAACTATATCCTCGTAAGTGATTTTGACTGCAAAACGGCAACTCATAAAGGTGATCTTTCCAGGGAAATTTTCTAAAGCTGTAAATAATACAAATACACATTGGAGTGATGCATAATAGTTCTCTGGAGAGGGAGAAGCAAGAAACTAGTGAATTTCATTTGTATTCTAGATTTTTAAGTGTTCCAAGTCAAATATAAAATGTTGCCATACAATTTTGATATTGTCTGTGTGGGTAGCTGTCATATTAATTTTTGTATGTTGGCAACATTTCAGCATTCAAAGTTTCTAAATCAAAAAGAATATGGAACAAAACAATTCAGCAAAAGGAAATAGGAGAGGTACATGTTTTGTGAGCGAAAAGGCTATATTATTTGAAGCACATGACAGCTATGTAGAAATTCCAAGACAATTGACTCAGAAACTGTTGTTCACAAATAAGATAGTTCAGTCAAGTAGGAAAGCAAAAGAAAAATATATGTGGTAGGCAGAATAATAGCCATCCCCAAAGTTGTTCATGTACTAATCCCTAGGACCTGTGAATGTGTTACCGGTATGGCACAGGGACTTTGTAGGCCTGATTAAGGGTTGTAAGACAGGAGATTATCCTGGACTCTCTAGGTCAGTGTAATCCAGAAGTCCTCATGGAAGGGAGGCGGGAGGACCAGTGTCTGTGGGAGAGGGGATAACAGAAACTAAAAGGAAGAGGCCTTCAGCCAAGGAGTAAGGGCTGCCTCTGGCTTATGAGAAAAACCAAAAACCAGAGCCAACCACCAGATTCTTACCCAGACTCCCCAGAAGGAACTAGGCCTGCTGACACCTTGGCTTTAGGATTTCTGCCCTCTGTATGTGTTACTCGACACCCTGAAGTTTGTGATCATTTGTTACAGCAGCCAAAGGATATCCGTAGAATAGACAGGCGACTGCTTTCTTACTGTTTTCCTGTGAGCCTTAAACCATTTAAATAAAAACAATAGAAATGAAACCGATTCATAATAATGAGAATGATAGGATACCCACACAATATCTGAAAATAAATGTGAAGATCTATGTGAAGAAAATCATATAAGAAGTCTGAAGTAGAGCCCTAGACTGTGCTTTGTAGTATTGCCCAGAGCCCTGAATTATACAATATCTACAATGCAGGTCTTTCTCCATCAAAGCCCAATTTTTAAAAAATGGAACTGACTGGGACAATTCTAAATTGCATCTAGAAGAGAAAAATAGCTGTGGAATCAAGAAAGTTGCCCCCTAAAAGTGACAATTGATATTCTTTTTTTTTCTGACTATTATTCTTGATGTCAGAATGCCCTTCACTCATCATGATTTAGCAAATGTGGTGTCGATGCAGCAACAGGCCAGTAGACCAGTGGAGGGAAATGATTGGAGCCTGCTTTGGTGGGCAGCCTGGGAATGCCTTCTGGGGCAACATTGTGGAAGAGACTTCACCATTGAAAACTGGCAGAAACCACTGGGGAAAGAGCGTCCCTGGCCTGCTGAACAAGGGGAACCCAGCTCAATGTGTCTTAAGTGGATGAGAAGGGTGGGAAGGATAGAAAAAATTCTGATACAACTGGATGGGAATCACTTTTTCTCCATTATGCATCTTCCTAATTTCTTCCTGGAGACTCAGGTTTACTCAGCTCTGTAGGGAAAGAGCTATAAATTTTGTCAAGTTATCTAATTATCAACCTGTGGTTTGAGTCCTGCTGGGCTTCCAGTGGAGTGTGAAGGTGGCCAATTCCAGATCTTGATTGGGACTAGAGTGCAGTCCAGAGAGATCCCACCGAGGTCCCTTCCCACCAGGGCACACCTTCTCCTGTACATTCTCGAATCTGATCCACAGCCTTCGAACAGCTTTCGAGGGCTACAAAATGAGATGTGGACTAGAAACACGTGCGGATTGGTCAAGAAAACTCTTTCAAAGAAGTCCAATCTACACGAGATTCTAATCCACAGCTGATTCTGTAGTTCTCTAACACTGTGGAAAGGGTGCAGAGTAGATTAGCAAGTGTACAGGTCCATGCATTACACTGGCACCTACCCATGTATAACTGCTGACCACTTAGGATATTGTTAGTCTTGAAACTGTGTGGCCAGAACATGACGAAGTGATGTGTTGGGATGGGCAACTCAGATTATATCAAAATACCTGCTTCATATAATCAAGTTGGATTAGATCTTGTGTTCAGCAGAAGTATGCAGATGTGCAGTTCAGAACATAGGAGCTTTGGGGTGCTGGGCTTGCTGTGTTGCACGTGTAGGGGTGAGTTTGTGAAGGGCGTGCAGCTAGAATTGTATCCTGTGGCTTCAGCCTCCCTTTTCTGGGCGTCGTCATTACCTTCCAGCTCTGTGTCATCTGTACCAATTACCTTCTCCAACCTAATTCAGTGGTTTAGGAAAGGGTTGGCTAGGAGAGAAGCGAGTTGTTAATAATAATAGTAATCTGTGCTGACTAGCGACACCTCTGCACACAGGTACCTCCTCACTGTTCCTGTGGCTGAGGCCCAGCCTTTCATCTTGAAACCCACGGGGCTTGGTGGAAAAGGGGCATCCTCCTCAGCTGCCTCCTCTCCCCAGCATCTGTGGCCCAGCAGCTGTCCTACAATGCCCTCACTGGAGGGGCCATTCAAAACCAGAAATTTCCAAGTTAAATCCCTCACAAATATATGCCACATTTCAACTTCATTTAAAAAGAACAATTGGGGCCAACTGGAAAACAACCCAAAAGCTTCAGAAGATGAATATATGGTTTATATCCACAGGTTGTCATGCATAGATTCCACCAACTACCAATTGAAAAAATTCGGAAAAATATTTGCTTCCATACTGAACATGTGTAGATATTTCTTTTTATCACCATTCCCTAAACAATATAGTATAACAACTATTTCCATAGCATTTATGTGGTTGTTGTTGGGTGCTGTCCAGTTGTGTCTGAGTCATAGCAACCTTCATCAGGTTTTCATTGGCTCACTGGGTTCAGAATTGCCTTGGGAATGGATTGCCAGGTCCTTCTACCATTTTTGCGGTGCTGGGAATTGAACTCGGGACCTCAGAGACTGCAGAGCAGCGCTCTACCAACTGTGCTAAATCCCAGCCCCATAAACATGGTATGGGGTATTATAAGTCCTTTGGAGGTTGCTTAAAGTGTGTAGGAGGTTAGATATAATTAGGTGCACACACCATTTTATATGAAAAACTTGAGCCCGTCTGGATTTTGGTATCTGAACTGGCCCTGGAACAAATTCTCCACCAATACAAAGGGGTGACTATTTACTTTAGAGTCACTTTCAGGTGGCTCTGTTAGTTTTGTCTGTGTTCACCTCCTCATGATCTTGTCTAACATTAGGTTTCCCTGTGCATCATGGAATTTCAGTTTGCACATTTATCTTGAGGGAGAGTACCCAGTCGGCCCTGAGCATATTACACACACGTGCGTGCACATGCACAAATGTGTATGCACATCCATACCCATGCACATGCACACAGTTCACCTGCATAGCACACACATGTGCATGCATGCCCATATCCCTCCTCCTCTGCCCCTTTTACTTTTCTTATTCCCGCCAGCCTTGGGTTGGCAGCCCGGAGCTCCTGCCCTGGTTTTGCTGGGGCCTCCACATACAGAGGCAGTATTTCCAGCCCTGTAGGAACTGCGCCCCCTGCTCCCTATTTGAGGACCTTTGAGGCCTTATCTTCCCTTAGGTAAATGAGCCCTGTGGTGGTGCTGCCGGCTTCTGACTGGGGGCCCTGACTGGCAGCCCCTGCTCTCTCAGCATCAGCATGGCTGTGCTGTGGCCAGCACTGGGACCTTGTTTGGGGTGTCTGTGTTTCACCACACATTTTATAATGTGTATTTTACTCACCGAGGGTCGTGCTTCATGAGATAAGGAAATTACATCCTACTGAGCAGCCCTGGTTAGACTTAGTGTTTGGAAAGAGGCATACGGTTGAGCCTCATTATTTGCAGATTGTGAATTTGCAGGTTCACCTCATGGCTCAAATGCATTTGTCATGCCAAAGGCAGTATTCCTGTTCTTAAAGCCTTTCATGGCGATACCAAGGCTCCCATTCCAGCTGAGGCTGAGTAAGGCATTGCTCTGACTCCTGGGGTGAGCTCTCATACTGTGAACCTGTGGCCTTTCTGGGCTTATTTAGGGTCACAATTTTCTGTCCTTTTGTGCTGTCCCCCTCACCCCTTCTTCCTTTGCAGAAATGAAGGGGTTGAACCCAGGGCCTTGAGTGTGCTAGGCAAGCAGTCTATCACCACGCTGGACCCCCAACTCCTTTTTTATTCTTTACTTTGAGATAGGGTCTTGCTAAGCTACACAGGTTATCTCTGGCCTCAAACTTGGGATCCTCCTGCTTCAGCCTCCCTAATTGCTCAGATTACAGTTGTGTACCATAGCACGCCACTTGGTTTTATACTTTTTGTGAGTGATTTTGCTGCTTAAAAGGGGCCCTGAGCCCGGTGCTAAAAAGCTGTTCACTGTGCATTAGTGCAAGAAGGGCACGGTGGGCCTTCCAGAGAAAATGCATGTGTTCGAGAAGCTTCGTCCAGGCACAACATCCAAGGCTGTAGGCTGGAAGTTCACTGTGACAGACTCAAAAGTATAAGGTGTTTTAAAACATGATCAGGCACAAAACAGTTACATGTTAATTGGCTGACAAAAATGTTGTACCCAGTGGCTCCCTGGAAACCGGCCTTGGCTGGAAACCTGAGCAGTGGCTCAGGTTCACTAACTTGGTGTTCACGGCAGCATTCTAGAATGTGACGTACTTGCTGCTCACACCTGGAACCAACTAGGGATGCTAATGAAAGCAGACACCTCCCCTCACAGCAGTTCACGCCCATGTCCCCAGGGCCCTCCTTCCAGCCCTCGCTGATGCTTACTCTTTGTGATCCCTCTCCTTGGCAGGTTACTTTCTGAATTTTCTGGAGCCGGTAAACAATATCACCATTGTGCAGGGCCAGACGGCAATTCTCCATTGCAAGGTCGCAGGAAACCCTCCTCCCAACGTGCGGTGGCTAAAGAACGATGCCCCGGTTGTGCAAGAGCCAAGGCGGATCATCATCCGCAAAACGGAATATGGCTCTCGGCTCAGAATCCAAGACCTGGACACGACGGACACCGGCTACTACCAGTGCGTGGCCACCAACGGGGTGAAGACCATCACCGCCACCGGAGTCCTATACGTGCGGCTGGGTGAGTCGGGACGGCAAACACTTAGCGGCACTTGGGAACGTTCACAGCCACCACGCAAGGGGTTAATTTGCTGTTTGAAACAACACACACAAGTCAACAGGAGGAAATGAATAAAACTGTTCCTTTTTTAGGCCTTTCCCGCGGTGCGTGAGGTCCCGGCTTGACTGTTACTCACTGACTAGTAATAAAGGAAAGTAGATGCAGATGGAGCGCTCTGGAAACCCAGAGCGCAGAACACGCCCCCAGACACACAGGAGAGCCCGGATGTTGCACAGAAAGGCAACGTTTCAGGAGGCCAGGTCTGTAGGGATGCTGTCCGTGCTGCAGATAGCCAGGGAGTAGGGCTAAGTCTACTCTCTTAGGCTCTGGTGAGGGACCCAAGCTGACCATCAGAGCCTCTGTCATGGCCTGCGTCGTGTGCACCCATCTGTCCCGTGCACACCTGGGCTGGCTGGAGCAGGAGAGCAGAGCACGATGGCAGTTTTGAACTTTCTGTTTGTGACGCACAGCAAAAGAATTCAGTGCCCCTGAGCCCCAGTTGTGGGAAGGTCCCAGGCAGTGAACACTCCAGGCTGTCACCCAAGTCTGCACCATGCCAGCCCCAGTTAGTGAGACAGATGGTTTGTATAAAGTTAAGATGGGAGAGGGGGAACAGGGAAAACTTCAAAAACGCCTCCCCAGTGGCCCTCATAAACAGAGGGCACCTCTTCTCTTTGTTGTGGCCTCTGGCATCACTGGCATGAGGTGGAAGCGGAGCCTGAGGCCCGAGGATGACCGGCTACAGAGGAGCCCCCTGGGCTCCACGTTTGCCATTGGCTCTGTGTGACAAGTCATCTTTCAGAATGCAGAGTATTAACAACTTGCCTTTTTGTTTGATCTTTTTAGGTCCAACGCACAGCCCAAATCATAACTTTCAGTAAGTATCCGTTTTTGCTTAAACCATTTTTCCGATGTTCTGCGGGTTTCTGTTATGTAAGAATCCTGGTTTTAAAGTCCTGCAAATTCATGTCTTTGCTGAATTTGCTAGAAGTTGGCTGACCTTCATACAAGGACGGCCGTGTACTTGTTTAGGGTTGGGAAACTTCCATACTTTCCATGATTAGTGTGAAGAAGAAATGCCATAGAAGCAAATATTACTAATTGCAAGAAATAATTTTAAAGCAATAATTTAAAACAATCATTATTAATTATTAGCCAGGGCCTTGCACATGGTAGGCAAGCACTCTATCCCTGAGCCACGTACCCAGCCTCTGTACCTGCAGTTGAAAAGTATCTGCTGCTGAGCCTCAGGCCTCCTCTGCCACGGGGGTCTCAAGTCCACCCTGCAGAAGAGACCGAGGCTCACAGCCGGGCTCTCAGCTCTGTGGCTTTGGCCTTGGATCTCTTTTTTCCCAGCCCCACCTTGTTCTGCTGTAGCTTGGGTGTGTCTGAGATCCTCCTCCTACCTGCTTGTACCTGGAGCTGTGTTCGGGATGGCCAATGACCTGGAGTCCTCTTCATTTCCTCCGTGGCTCTCCTGGAGAGTGAGGGCTTCAGTGTCAGAGTTCTGAGCAATAGCAGGAATACGATATGTAGTACGGACTGCTGATCTTGCAGCTTCTTATTTCCCTGGAGCCTCCTGACTCCTACCCAGCAGGATGCTAAGCTGCAGTGCTGTGTAGGGAGTGAGGGAAGGACAGTGGCCGTCTCTGTGGACAGCAGCAGCGTGCTTGCAGAAAACCGATTTGGGGAATGTTCACTGCTAAGAAGTAGTGTTGGAGCAACTACTTAATAATCATTCATACGTAGGATTGGGACAGAAAAGACTGCAGGAAAGGCAAACATATAAGACGTTTCCAAAGTTGAATGATTACTTTTTCTTTTACTTTATATTTGTATACTTATATGGGAGAAGGGCTTGGGATTTGGCTGAGTGGGTAGAGTGCTGCGCTGCAGTCTCTGAGGTCCCGAGTTCAATTCCCAACACTGCAAAAATGGGAGAAGGGCTTGGCAATCCACTCCCAAGGCAATCCCGAAACAGTCAGCCATTGAAAACCCTATGAGTGTCGCTATGAGTCAGGTACCGACTCGACGGCACCTGACAACAACAACAATGGGAGAAGGGGACTGGGATTTAGCTCTCTTGATAGAGCTCCTCTCTGAAGTCTCTGAGGTCCAGAGTTCGATTCCCAGCACTAAAAAAACGGGAGACGGACATGGCAATCCACTCCTAAGGCAATCCTGAAACGATCAGCCATTGGAAACCCTATAAGGGTCGCTATGAGTCCGACTCGACTCAACGGCACCTAACAACAACGACGGCAATGACATGGGAGAAGGACCTGGCAGCCTACTCCCTAAACAATTAGCCATTGAAAACCCTATGAATAGCAGTGAAGCACTGTCCAATGTAGTGTCAGAAAATGAGCCCCCCAGGCTATATGGCATTCAAGGAATGAATGGGGAAGAATTGCCTCTGAAAGTAGAGTTGATCTTCATACTGGGAATGGAGTAAAGCCCCTGGGACCTTCTTTTGCTGATGAGAAAAAAACATAGTGCTTGCTACAATGGGCTCAAACATAAAAGATGTTTGTGTGGCACGGTGTTGAGTAATGTTTTGTTCTGTTACACATAGTGTTGCTGAGTCAGATCTGATTTGCTGGAACCTGACAACACTTGCATATCTCATATCAACATATACTCTTACAAAATAATACTGTTACATTATAAATATATACTGGAGCTGAGGATGTGGCTCAGTGGTAGAACACTGCCTACCACGCACAAAGCCCTGGGTTCAATCTGCAGCAGTAGAAAAGTAAATACATGCATACTACTATAAGTATACACCATTATAACTTCCTCACATACAATTATGTAAATACTATGTAAGTATATGGGCTGGGATTTAGCTCAGTTGGTAGAACGCTGTGCTGCAGTCTCTGAGGTCCCAGGTTCAAGTCCCAGCACGACAAAAATGGGAGAAGGACGTGGCAACCCACTCCCTAGGCAATCCCCAAACAATCAGCCATTGAAAACCCTATGAGGGTTGCTATGAGTTGGACTCGACTCGAAGGCACCTAGCAATAACAACAACAACAACATATAAGTATATAATATAAAATATGTAAATGTATCATTTATGTATAGAATTATAATACTAACTTCTTATTTCACAAGTATGTAATTATAAATTTGTATCATCGTTAACTATGTACTGAAATATTTTACACTATTTTTATGTTGATTTCCTTCTCATCCTAAACCCTGAGTTGAATCAGCACATTTATGTAGCTAGTTCAGGTGGTTGCAGTACAGGGAAAGCCCCTTGTGATCTCCTGTCCCTCTGGGCCTTTGCCAGTGCTGTTCCCCTTGTCATAGAGATCATTTTGTGAATAGTTCCTGTTGTTTCAAACATGAAGTGTGCTGTGGTGGTCGAGGCATGCTCCTTGATTAATATATTAGTTTGAGGACTTGTGTGTTACTTAAAGTGGGTGTACTCCATTGTTTTGGTCCACCTGAGTTACAGGTGTCTGAAAATTTATGAAAGTCACCCCCCCCATTCTGGATTTGCCAATTTTTATCTGTTTTCTAATTTTTTTTTTCAGTACTGGGGGTTGAACCCAGGGCCTCATACTTGCATGCTTTGCAAGTGCTGGACCACTGAGCTCCACCTCCAGCCCATTTTTTTTACTTTTTGAGACAGGGTCCTGCTAAATTACGCAGGCTGCCTCTGGTCTCGAACTTGCGATCCTCCTGCCTCCACCTCCAGAGCTGCTGGGATTACAGGCATGCACCTCCATGCCCGGCTCCTGTTTTCTAATTTTTAATACTTTTTGCATACAGCCTTCAGTACCTCTAGGTTTGGTGCTGTATCTCTTTCATTGTTGTGTTCTTTTGTTTGTTTACAATTCCTTTCAATGTGTTTTGCCATGAATTCCATCTTGACTAAATAGCTACACCTCCCTTTATTGTATTTGTGTTTGCCCAGGCCTTCTTTTACTATCTTGCCCCACTTTTTTTTTTTTAAACATTTTAGTATTTTGTTTCATGTAGATCTCTTATAAGTAGCATATAACTAAATTTTGTGGAGGTTGGTGAGGACAGTTTCCAATCTAAAAATCCATGTTATATGTGCTCATTTTATCTTGTACTTAGTGCTCAAATGTGTAAGTCAGAGCCTTTAAATAATGCACTGCCTGCTTGGTGAAGTTTCATCCAAACCATCTCACAGAGACCTGTACCATGACTCTTTGTCTCCAAGGGCAAAAGTCCTCCAGTCACAGAGATCCAGGAGCAGAATTGCAGGTGTACCTCCTCTATTAAGAGTAGCCAGATTGCCCTCATGGTCCCAGCAGCCATGCCTGAATTACCACTGCCCCTTTTCCTAATTGTTGGTGTTAGGTGCTGTCAAGTTGGATCCAACTCACAACAACTATAGGTACAACAGAATGAAACCCTCCCCGACACTGTGCCACACCCTGTACTATGTCAGTGCTTCTTTGCTATTATAGGGTTTTCAATGGCTGATTGTTTTAGGATTGCTTTGGGAGTGGACTGCCATATCCTTCTCCCATTTTTGCGGTGCAGGGGATCGAACCTAGGGCTCAGAGAGCACAGAGCAATACTCTACCAACTGAGCTAAACAAAAGCGCCACCTCTTTTCCTAGCAAGTAGGATTATCAGAACTTGAAATGTTGCTGGTGTCTTGGGTGTGCAATGGTAATTTGTGGTAACTCTTTGTCAGGTTCACCAGTCAGTAGTGAGGTTTACCAGCCATTGAAGTGCCCATTCACATGCAGTCTTTCCTCATGATTTTCACGTGCTCTATTTGCAAATTGGTTTACTCACTAAGGTTTATTTGTGACCTCGGAATCAACATGTAGGCTGTTTCCAGCCATGGTCGTTCATGGGCACATGTGGAGAGATGGGAAGTTCAAGTCACCCAGCACCCACTCTCCCAATTGAGGTCAAGCTGTGCTTCCTGTTTGAGTCCCCAGATTGTGAACAAGTGTGCCTTTTGGGGTCGTATTCAGTGTCACATTTTTTCATATTTTTGTGCTTTCTTTGGTGATTTCCATTTTTGAGTGGTTCCCAGGCATCGGCACAAAGTACTGTCCCACCTTCCTAAGCACTAGAAGGTTGTGATGTGCGTTAGAAGAGATGTTTATGTTACGTAAGCTTTGTTCAACCATAGCCCTGTTGGCTGTGAGTTCAGTGCTTATGAATTAATAGTATATGGTAAATACTGTTTTTAAAGAAGAAATGCATATAAAACAAGGTTATATAGTGAATGGGTGAAGAAAATGTGACCACAGGCTTGCAGAAAACTTTATATTTCCCCTAGGAGTAACAGTTTAATTTTCACTAATTGTTTATGATGACTTCATAGAAAATAACTACTATAAATACCCAAATAGATTCTGTTTTACCTATTTTTCTGTAAGAATATGTGTGTATGTCATTGCTTTGCAAGAATTTTAGAATATTTTCTAGAACTAATGTTTCATATGGGGCTGGGATTTAGCTCAGTTGGTACAGCACCGCTCTGCAGTCTCTGAGGTCCGGAGTTCAATTCCCAGCACCACAAAAATGGGAGAAGGACCTGGCAATCCACTCCCAAGGCAATCCCAAAACAGTCAGCCATTGAAAACCCTATGAGGGTCGCTATGAGTCGGATACTGACTCGACGGCACCTAACAACAACAACAATGTTTCATATAGTTTTTCCTGCATCTAGAATGAATGAATTCCTTCCTTCCTTCCTTCCTTCCTTCCTTCCTTCCTTCCTTCCTTCTTTGTCTTTCTTTCTTTTGCGGTACTGGGAGTTGAACCCAGGGCCTCACACGTGCATGCTTTGCAAGTGCTGTACCACTAAGCTGTACTCCCAGCCCATGTTTTTTACTTTTTGAGACAGGGTCTCACTAAATTATAATGCAGACTGCCTCTGGTCTTGAACTCTCGATCCTCCTGCTTCTGCCTCGCTGGGGTTACAGGTATGCGCCACCGTACCCAGCTAGAATTTATTATTTTTTTTAATGCTGGTATCATCTAGTATTCTACTGTAATATTTTTCTATATACATGGCTCAGTACTTTGGCACCATGTAACCAATGGCCCCATCTGTAATGATTAAATTTAATATCCGCTCTGTCATGTGAAATTTCTGTCCCTATGGGTCTGCATTTAGGTTCTAGTCTGAAATTGATTGAAACTGCAACCAGGATGTACTGATAATTACTGGTGACTGGAATGCAAATGTTGGAAACAAAGAAGCCTCAATAGTTGGAAAATATGGCTTTGGTGACAGAAATGATGTTGGAGGTTACATGATAGAATTTCGTCAGACCAATGATTTTTTCACTGCAAATACATTTTTTCACCAACATAGATGGTGACTATACACATATAATTCAGCAGATGGGACATATATACAATCAATCTAACTACATTTGTAGAAGAGATGATGGAAAATCTCAATATCAAAAGTCAGAAGAAGACCAGATACTGATTGTGGATCAGACCATCAACTGCTCATATGCAGGTTCAAACTGAAACTGAAGGAAATTAGAAAAAGTGTATGAGAGTGGAGGCATGACCCTGAGTATATCCTACCTGAGTTCAGAGACCACCTCAAAAACAGATTTGATGTGTCAGACACTAATGATATAAGACCAGATAAGTTGTGGCATGACATCAAAGACATCATTCATGAGGAAAGTAAAAGGTTACTAAAAAGGCAGGAAAAAAAAAGAAAAGATCAAATTGTGTGTCAAAAGAGACTCTGAAACTTGCCCTTGAATGTCAAGCACTTGAGCTGTAACATTCTTTGGGTGTCCTTGTTAGAGATTTGTATCAGTTATGCTAGCCTCATAAAATAAATAGTCTTTTACTCCTGCATTTTCTCTAAGAGTTTCTGTAAAACTGCTGACACATCTTCCTTAAATGATTGACAGAATTTGTAAGTTTTGCCGGGTGGGGCGCATGCCTGTAATCCCAGCGGCTTAGGAGGCGGAGGCAGGAGGATCACAAGTTTGAGATCAGAGGCAGTCTATGAAACTTAGCGAGACCCTGTCTCAAAAAGTGACAAAATGGGCCGGGGGTGCAGCTCAATGGTTAGCACTTGCAAAGCACGCAAGCATGAGGCCTTGGGTTCAATCTCCAGTACTTCAAAAAAAAAAAAAAAAGAATTTGCAAGTTTCTGTCATTTAAATTGGAATTTTAATTGTGGGAAGGGTTTTTTTCTTTTCTTTTCTTTTGTTGTTGTTTTATCACAACTTCAAGTTCCTTAAATTTGGGGCTGTTCTGAGTTTTTCTTCCCATTTGTACTAATTTTGGTGTTTTTGTGTTTCTCAAGGAATTTGTAATGTTTTTCGCAGTCACTAGCTCTATGTCCACTTACCTGTCCATAATATTGCTGATTATCATTCCACATCTGGAGTCTTTAATGATGTACCCCATGCATTCCTGGTATTGGTGATGTGTGCTTTTTTTTCTTAAACAGATTTTTTTTAGATGTCAGCAACTACTAGTATATTAATTTTTGAAGAGCTGACTTTTGGCTTTATTGATTTTTCTATTTGTTTTCTTTTAGTTAGTTTTAGATTTAATTTGCATATGTAACCCTCTTTTTAATTCTTTAAGGGGTAAATATTATCTAACTTAAGCATTTAAAGCTATAAGTTCCTTTCTATAGCTTTTAGCTGCATTCCACAAAGTTTTGGTACCTTATGTTTTCATTTTTCATATATTTTATGTCTTCATGTTCAGTTGAAAATGCTATCGAATTTTCCTTGCATTTCCTTTGGTTATTCGGAAGTTTGCCATTCAATTTCCAAATACTTGGAGACTTTCTAAGTATCTTTTGGTTGTGAATTTCTAATTTAATTCCTTGTGGGTAGAGATTTATGGTTTTTGTTTTATTATGTGCATTGTGAGTGGCTTTTTGGCCAGGCATGTGATCTGTCAGAGTGGATGCTCTATGCACACTAGAAGAATGTGTGTCTGGCTCTGTGTGGGTTTACTCTACAAATGTCCATTTGGTCAGGGTGGTGTTTAGAGTTTGTCTACCTTGCAGGTTCTTTATTAATGTTTTTTAAAATCTGTTTTTATTGATTGCTAAAGGATAGATATGAGGAGGGTTGTGGATTTCTCTGTTTCATCGTGGTGTGCAGTCTGGATTTTGTTATCTTTCTTTGAAGAGTGTTGAGTTCTGTGATAACAATGCATTAAACCATGATTATTGGATCACTTTTGGCTCGTGGGGTTTTCCCTTTCAGCTTTGTTGAGCTGGCTGTTTGGCTTTTTGTATTCTTGCTTTGCGTCCCATTCAGCTGAAGATTTTGCATCCTCCACTTCCCTCAGGAAGGCGGCCCGTTTACTACAGACAGATCCTCATAATAGGAACAACCATGGAAATGATTTCACTCCTTTTTAACAAGATACTGTTTTGCAGGAAAATGCTTACCTTCTTACATAGTATGTAGCTCCTTTTGAATGCTGACATTGATTATTTTTCATTTTTAAAAGAGCTACCTTTTCCTTTCCATCTCATTCATTATTTCCATCAGTGATTTGACCCAGGGCTTGCTTCACCCTGGGTTCCACTCGGCATGTCCATGGTGGGGAGCTGTGGCTCAGTGTCCATCTTCTTGGCCGCTATGGAGAGCGCTTTCCACCCAAGTGACAACACCTTCTTCTGTTTCCTCTCAGTGTCTTCTTACCCACATTTCTAGTTATTTGTTGCTCTCCTCTTCTTGACAATAACTTCCTGATGTAGAGTTCCTTCTCCATCCACACGTTGGTAGGTGCGTGGCGGTAGGAGCTTTGCAGATCAAATCCCCTGACATTGGTGACCTACCTTGTGGTAAGCACAGAGCCATCTTGCCTCTGTCTTTGAAGAATTTCATGCCTGCCCACTTGTGTCTCAGCCCTTTCCTCTGGGCTCTAATGACATATTTTACTGATTTCGTCCTGCTCTGTGACTCTGCAGAGCTCCCGAGCTGTGCCTGATGAAGGTAGAAAGTGATGATGATGCTCTTTGAAGTAGAAAGTGATCTCCACATAGCATCTCAAAATTTCAAATCCTGAAGGGGTGGTTCTCCAGCCACTTCTTTTTATGTTGTGGGTGTTCACCAGCATTGCATGGGAAGCCCCAAGCTGGGGGCACTGAGGCCAAGGTGTGAGGTATGCCCCTTCTCCACAGCCCCGAGCATTTGCTGCCCTGTCTACCCTGTGGGCATCTGGCAAGTGGCCTGGAAGAACCCCATAGCCAGGGCCAGCTTTTTCCACCTTGGCTGTGGCAGCTGAAGAAGAGAAATTGCTCCCTGTTGCGGGGTTACCCCAAGGGACTGAAGGGACCCTCTTACCCCAGGCACAGCTGACGTTAATCCAACCACAGGCATCGTAGCGAGTTTTCTGGATGAAGAGCATCCAGAGCCCAGCCACAGGCACAGGACCGGGACAGCTTTGGTGTCCCCTCCATCTCAGGGACCAGGGCGGCACAGGCTGGGCTGACCCCGTTGCCCTGTACTTGCCTGCTTAAACTGTGTTAAAGAAGCCAATGAGCTGGAGAGAAGGGCGTCCCTCTCGGGCCAACCTCACACCTCCTTGGCGGATGTCTGATGATCCTGGTTCTTTTCTGCAAGGAAGGCCCATCTTTGGGAACCTGAGAAGACACCAGAGGAAGGAAGCAGAAGAGGTGGTGCCACACTAGACCCTGTGTCTGTCACAAGTATTGAGCCTTGGCCTTTGTGATAGCTAGGATGGGATTTGCCTGTAGCCGTACCACTGTGGCATCCAATCCCATCTGATCCCTTCATATCTCGGAAGCTAAGCAGAGTCAGGCCTGGTTAGTACCTGGATGGGAGACTGCCTGGGAACACCAGGTGCTGTAGACTTGGGAGACAGACCCGGTAACCCACTCCCAAAAATCAATCCACCATTGAAAACCCCATGAATAGCAAAGAAGCCCTGACATAGTTCTGGGCATGGCACAGTGTCAAAGAGTCTTTCATTCTGTTGTATGTAGGGTCAATATGAGTTGGATATCTACTTGATGGCACCTAACAACAACAACAACAACAACAACAACAACAACAACAGGATGGGGTTTAGGTGTATTTGCTTAAATTAAACTCCATGCAGATCTCAGTGGAGGCTGGTGTCTGTCCATGTGGGGTGGGGGTGGGTACCCTGGGCTCCTCAGAGGCTGTCTTGGACCCCTGCCCCTCTGCTTTGTGCCCACTGGTCTCATCTCCTTCAAGGACCCCAAGGACCACTGACCAGTGTGCCTGGCCCCTTCCCATGGTCAGTTTCATTGGCCGAAGCCAGATCTACAGTTCTGAGGGAAGAATTGAGCAGAAACTTGGCCCTGGGGACTTGGGGAAGGACTGTGTCCCTCTCCTCTGTGCAGGCTGCCCCTGTGGAACTAGGAAGGCTGAGCTGGGGGGCAGAAGAGAGCAGCCTGCCATCCTGATCCCCTGTCAGACCTCCTGTGTGTTACCCGTGGCCACGCCACCCACACAGCAGCAGAGCAGCCACGTCTCGGCGGGTGACACAAATGCACCTCGCCACGCAAATTCTCCAAGGGCCAGACTTTCTGGAATCGCCTCTGCTGCCTTGGAATACAGTAGAACCTACCTTGGCGCATCGATTTCATCTTTCCCAAAGATTTGTCCCCTACAATGTAAGGGTGGAGGGCACCTCATGAGTTATCTCCGTTTTCATAAAAGCCATGTTTGGCAATGGGGGAAGTAGGCAGGGGCTCATCCTCCTGTCCCTGGTGGAGATCAAGGGTGAGAAAGGATATGTTTGATGCGTGATGTTCGGCGTCTTTGTGCATGCACATGTGAATACCTGCTTGTCTGCGTACACGGTACCCTGACAACCCAGCCTCATCCTCTGTGTGTCTTCCCCACCTTCCTTACTCCTTTAACGACGCCAGGGTTTTTGCTTTTGGTTTTTTTACAGTACTAGGGCTTTGAACCCAGGGCCTCACACATGTTACACAAGTGCTCTGCTATGGAGGTGGCCTTCCAGGCCCATTTTTATTTTTCATTTTGAGACAGGATCTCACTAAATTGCACAGGCTGCCTCTGGCCTCGAACCTGTGCTCCTTCCGCCCCAGCCTCCCAAGTTGTTGGGATTAAAAGTGTGCGCACGGCACCTGGCAAGACGCAGGGTTTCCTTTTCTTTTCCTTCTTTTGCTTTTCTTTCTTTCTTTCTTTTTTTTTTTTTTTTTTTGGCAGTACTGGGGGTTCAACCCAGGTCCTTGCACTTGTATACTTTGCAAGTGATGTACCACTGAGCTGCACCCCCAGCCCTTTTGTTTTGTTTTGTTTTGTTTTTGAGACAGGGTCTCGCTAAATTATGAAGACTGCCTCTGGTCTTGAACTTGCGATCCTCCTGCCTCTTAACATCCCAGTCACTGGGATTACAGGTGTGCAGCACCACACCCAGCTGGGTTTTCATTTTTTAAAATAATAAACTGTAATCTTTCTTCTTCTTCTTTTTTTTTTTTTTTTTTTTTTTGCGGTACTAGGGGTTGAACCCAGGGCCTCACACTTGCATGCTCTGCAAGTGCTGGACCACTGAGCTGCGCCTCCAGCCCATTTGTTTTACTTTTTGAGAGAGGGTCTCGCTAAGTTACGCAGACTACCTCTGGTCTCGAACTTGCGATCCTCCTGCCTCCGCCTCCTGAGCCACTGGTATTACAGGCGTGCGCCACTGCGCCCGGCTATAAACTGTAATCTTTAGAGCAGTTGTAGGTTTACAAAAATACAGAAAGTTAGAGTCCTGTCCTCTCCTTTCTTGGTCCTCTGTCTCCCCATATTATATGATGATCCAGGAGCCAGTATCAATGTTGTTGTTGTTGTTAGGTGCCGTCAAGTCAGTATCCGACTCATAGCGACCCTCACAGGGTTTTCAATGGCTGACTGTTAGGGATTGCCTTGGGAGTGGATTGCCAGGCCCTTCTCCCATTTTTGCGGTGCTGGGAATCGAACTAGGGACCTCAGCGAGACTGCAGCGCAGTGCTCTACCAACTGAGCTAAATCCCAGCCCAGTATCAATAGATCATCACAAATTGAGCTTGGGAGTCTACATTAGAGTTTATTCTCATGCTTAGCTTTCTGTGGATTTTGGCTGATGTGCTTGCCCCTGTCGTACCCTTCACTGCCCTTCCCTGTCATTTCCCTGCCCTCGGAATCCTTTGTGCTCCTGGTAGGGCCTCCCTCCTCCTCTGCCCCATAACCCTTGATGTTTTTACTGTCTCCATAGTTTTGCTTTGTCCAGAATGTCATAGAGTTGCAGCCGTGCAAATTAGCTCATTTCTCTAGTAATATACCTTTAAGTTGCCCGCCAGCCTTTTTGTGGCTCGATAGCTCATTTCTTGTTAGTGCTGGATACAATTCCATTGTGGATGCGCCATTCTGTTTACCCATTTGCCGCTGAAGAGCATCGCAGTTGCTTCTCAGATTTGGCAGTTAGGAACCATGCTTCTGTGGACATTCTTGCTCGGGTTATTGTGTAAGATTTCAGCTCATTTGCGTCAACGCCAAGTAACAAAATTGCTGAATTGTAAAATGCTGGACTGGAAAGAAAAAAAAAAAAGCCATGGAAACTCCTCATGCACTTATGGCCTTTGTGTGTTGCAGGGATGACTACCAGGAGGACGGATTCTGCCAGCCCTACCGGGGCATTGCCTGTGCACGCTTCATCGGGAACCGGACCATTTATGTGGACTCGCTGCAGATGCAGGGGGAGATTGAAAACCGAATCACAGGTAGGAGCTTCATGAATCAGCCAGCACACATTCGGGCCCTGTCTGCAGAAGGCCACCACTCCTGGGTTTCATCAGGATGTGGCCTTAACAGCGGGTCCCTCCTCCTCCATCTCTCTTGAAGTAGGAAATAAGAGCTCTTCTTAGAAGCAGTTGCAATTGACAACATGATTTGGCCCCAAAACATTACTACCTTGTGTGTTGAAATTGGTGCGTTAATCCATTTTTCCATGACTGTAATGAAATACCTGAAGCTGAGAGTTTATGAAGAAAAGAAGTTTACTTTGCTCACAGTTTCAGAGGCTGAAAGACCCAGCAGCGTGGTGCCTGCCCTGGAGAGGCCCTGGCTGCATCACAGGACAGATTGTGTAGTGGTGAGAACATATGCTGTCCATGAAGGAGAGATCCCTCTACAAGACAAGAAGCTGGAGGGAGGGACCATGTTTACTCTTTTATAACAGCCTTCTTGAGAGAACTGGCCAGGGTCCTATGGGAACTACCTTAATCCCTTCTGAGGGCAGTGTCCCCAGTAAGACCTAACAGCCTTCCGCTAGGCCCTTCTTAAAGGTACCACCACCTCTCAGCCTCACCAGACTGGGGACAAACCGTCACACTGAGCAAGTGCAGGCTGCTTAGACCATGCGGTTCCAACATCCTGCCTCCTTGCTGCTTCTCTGGGCCCTGTGCTGGGCTGGCCACACTGACTTCACCTGGCCCCTCCTTTGTTCTGCATTTCTTGACTCTTAACACCATCTGTGTGCATGTTTGGAATAAAAGTCCATGGGCCTGATTATTTGAGAGAGGGCTGCCAGTCATCAGCGGAGGGAACTTAGTGGTGGACGCAGACTGCAGACTCCATCAGCGTTGTGTTTCCAGAGTATGAAGCCAAGTCTTCAAGTGCCTGGTTCCGGGTCTGAGAAACGGTAAATGCAGCTGCTCTTCCTCAGGCCTCTCTGGGACTCACGGTCTCGGGGTCGGCCCTCAGTCTACTAACTTGTACACATTGATGGGGTCTGTCTCAGGGGAAGACCCTAGGGAGTAAGAAAATGGATTGGACCAAAGTCCTGCAGAGCCCCGGCGCTCTTCCTCCCGCCCCACCCTGGTGATGGAATGTGGCAAAATGACCGTCCCAGGCAGAAGTATCCTTGCTGTCATTGACATGAACTTCAGAGTTCAGCTCACCTGTGTACTGGAAGGTCTGAGGTTGGGGTCACTGAGGGGCCTGGCCTGTGCTGGCACAGAGCCTCCTGCTGACGGGACAGGGGCTCCAGTGAGAAGTAGGAGGACAGTAACAAGACACAGGAACCTGAAGAGACCATCCTGGGCCAGTTTCAAAATGGCTGACATCTCTTTTTATGCCGTTTGAAGAAAAACCCCTCAGGCCATTTGAACCTCAACATTGCAGTAAAGGTATACAAAGTATCTTTCATGTCATAACTGTATAGGTTATGCATTCCTGACCTGAAAATCCAAAATCTAAAAAGTTCCAAAATCCGAAACTTTTTGAATACCAACAAGACTTCACAAGCAGAAAAATTCCACATCTGGCCTTTGATGATTCAGCATATATAAACTGCTTCATGCACAAAAGTATTAAATTGATTGTGTGTTTAGATATGGGTTCCCTCCCCCAGATAACCTCGTTATGTGTGTGCAAATATTCAGAACATGAAAGCATCCCCAAACTACAGTACTTCTGGCCCCAGGCAGTTCAGATAAGGGATACACAGCTAGTGTACGGTGACGTGTGTTTCACAGAGCCGAAATGGGTTATAGGGAGCAGCATTTGCCCGTCATAAAATCAGCACACTGGGACTTTTCTCTTCAGTTCAATTTCATGAAAGAAAAAGTTTATTCCAGCCCTTAATATGAACCATACACTCCAGCATCCTTGAGTCTGTTACCAGTATCTTTTAAAATGCTACCCACAGACTCCCAAATTAGTTTGACTTCCTTGCCAATTGGCACATTTGATTCCGGGCAGAAGATTGTCCCCTAGTTATTTCTTCACTGATGTTTAAAGGTTCAGGTAAATCAGATACCCAATCAGCCTGATTTCATAGAAGTTCTGAAAGAAAGATGTAGAATGAGGAGTCTCTAGATTTGTGGCTTTTTGAAAGATAAATAATTTTCTCATTGGGGTGCTAGGGCTGGAACCCAGGGCCTGAAGCATGTCAGGCAAGTGCTCTGCCACCAAGCTTCAACCCTAGCCTGAGAAACGCAAATTGAAAGTCGCTGTGAACTGACTGACTTAGGGCTTGTAAATAAGAAGAGTGAAGAGCACCTTGGGCTGGAGAGGGCCTGTTTGGAGATCCGAGCATTGCATGGTATTCAGGGCGCAGACAAAGAGGAGGACAGGCATTACTGGAGTCCTTGGTGCCTTGAGCTGTTATTTTCAGAAATAAGCCTTCAAATGATACATTTGGTGGAAGAGGAAGAATTTATAAATACGCTCTGTGCCCTCATGAGTTGATTTTCCCATGAGAAATGCAAGCTTTGCCTTTCTTCCATGGAGTCTAGGGTAACATTTCCGACAGCCCTCTGCTTAGTCACTAGATCTTTAAGGAGGTTGGTTCAAGCCTCAGTTCTTCTACCAAATTCTAGACATCTTGTGCCTTCCCCTCTTACCCTCCTGCCCTCTCTGTTCCTCAGTTTCAGTACTGGCCAGACCCTGCCAGCCTGTTCTCTTTCACCTCCTGACCCAATTTATAGGCTGGGTGGATGTTCATTCTCCAGGGTAGAGGCTCAGCAAATCCTTTTACTGATTTAAAAAACAAAAAAACAACAACAGCAGCAACAACAACAGCAACAGCAAAAAACGGGCCTAGAAAGGACTGAGGGACCCATGGTCACCACACAGGAATTGATTTGAGAGGGTGTGAACAGGCACAGGGCCCTACTGTGGCTGGGCAAGCTTGGGTCTCCTGGGAATAAAGGGAGGCAGCAGCACCACCTGCTGGCTACATCTTGTACTGCATGCAAAAGTCCCCAGGGGTGCTGGGCTGCCCTAGGGACTAAATTCCAACTTCTAGGTTTTCTCCCTACTTTGGAGGACATAGTCTCCACAGAGCATGTAGGCAAAAGAGCTGGAGTACATGCCACAGCCCCCCTACCCTTCACCCCGTGTGTCCCTGCACATTCCATCTTCCGTCATCCAGAGGTCAGCTCCTACTACCCCTGCTTGTTTCTTGCTCCTCTGTCACAGAACTCTTCCAGATTCGCAATCCTGGGTTCCCCAGCTTGGTGGCTCCCACACTCTGGCTTCCCGCCCCTTGCTCTTTGCATCTGGATCTTCAGCTGCCTCCCTCTTGTTGCTTCTCTCCCCTCTGCTGCGTTTCACGGAGGTGAGGTGTCCCCCTCACTGTGGACAGCTTTCTTATGCCCTGTGGAGTCTCCCCGCTGAGCCTCCCTGGGAAGACAGGGCTCAGGGCTGGGCCTCTTGTCCTGCGCCCCTCTGGAGCCATCCGGCCTCAGGCTGTGTGCACCCGCTGTGCCTATAGATCCTCCAGTGGTGGCTTCTGGGTCTGGGGTCTGAATCCTCCTGTCATGGAAGCGGTATCTAGCTGGGGGGAGATCATGGGCCTGGTTTCCTTTCTCTTCTGTTCTGCCGCTGGGCTTGTAAGAGAATCTCTAAGACCAGGGACTTCTGTGTGTGCTGATGGTGCCCTGGGCCTGCCAGGGAGCACCCTGGAGGGGAGGTGGGGCCAGGCAGGGTGTCCAGGGCTCAGTGTAGGCAGGCAAGGGTGAGGGCAGGGGGATCAGGGCTGCAGGGGAGCCACTGAGGGTGCTGGGGGTGTGGTGTGGTGGAACATCAGGGTTGCTGGGGCTCAGAGTGAGAAGTCCTGGTACTGGGGGGTGGGGATCTGGAATGGGGGGAACAGGGCAGGGGTTGGGTTTCTGAGTGGGGACGTTAGGCAAGGTGAGCACCCAGGGTGTGTGTTGGAGGCTCAGAGTAGGAGGTTGGGGGCAGGTGTGAGGCTGTCAGGGCTGAGGCCCTGGCAGGCTGGAAGCAAAAGGGAGTGATGGCGGGGTGTCGGGCAGGGGCGGGGCAGGCGCCCCCTCACACAGCGTCTCTCCTCCCAGCGGCCTTCACCATGATCGGCACCTCCACGCACCTGTCAGACCAGTGCTCGCAGTTCGCCATCCCGTCCTTCTGCCACTTTGTGTTCCCACTGTGCGACGCGCGCTCCCGGGCGCCCAAGCCCCGCGAGCTGTGCCGGGACGAGTGCGAGGTGCTGGAGAGCGACCTGTGCCGCCAGGAGTACACCATCGCGCGCTCCAACCCGCTCATCCTCATGCGGCTGCAGCTGCCCAAGTGTGAGGCGCTGCCCATGCCCGAGAGCCCCGCAGCTGCCAACTGCATGCGCATCGGCATCCCGGCCGAGAGGCTGGGCCGCTGTGAGTGCGCTGGGCGGGGAAGGGCGCGCTTGGAGGGTAGGCTGCCAAATTGGACCCCTAAAGCCCCCTGTCCTACTGGGTAGGACGCAGGGAAGAGCCAGAGCCCACAGCCCAGGACGGTCCAGGCGCAGCCCTGAGGGCCAAGAGCTGGGGATTTGGAGTCCCTCGGCCCCAGGCCACACCCCACGGGAGTCTCCATGTCTGAGACTGAGCCAAGTCCCCCACCTCCAAAATGGAAGAGATCCTGGTTCCTTCTGCACAAGGCTGTTGGGTGCTTGGTGGGGACAAGGACAGGACAGCATCATTTCCCAGGGCTGCCAGCCCCCGCTGCAGACCTCTGAGGCTCTGTCCCCAGAAACCCTTGCCATCCCTAGGCTTGGGCAAGCTTGAGACAAGAGATAATTGATTGTAGGGGGAAGGGTGAATGTCAGCGTCACTGGAGATGCGAACATAGGACCCGCCCCGTCCTGTCCTTCTGCCTTCTCAGACACCTGTCCCTGCAGCCAGGACCTCAGAGAGGCGGACCCTTAATTCTTCTGAGCCTGAGGCCTGGGGTGGGAGGGCTGCCATTTATGCCTGCTGCTCGCTGCGCCCCATGGCGGTAGCGTGGCCGGTGCTCTGGAAGTTTGGTGAGCCCCATATCGTTAGCCCGGGCAGGGGTCGCTGAGGCCAGTCAGGGTGGACAGCACAGGCAGTCTGCTAATATCTCAGAGGAAAACAGTTGGTTCCCATCACTGTATGCGTTAGGCTTGCTGCCCTGCCTGAGGCCACTTTCCTCTAGGCCCCAAGGCTGTATCAGCTTCTGGGGCTGGTCTGGGGGTCCCAGGAGTGGGCAGGCTCCTAACCAGGGCAGCCAGGGCTTGGTCTCCGGGCCCAGCTGTGGTCCCGAGCACCTGCCTGAAGCTCCCAGCTTTTGTTCTGTTCTGTTCTGTTCTGCTTGGTGATCACATGAAAACTGAGTTAACAGTTAGACGTGTCTTAAAACGGCACCTAAGGCGGACACAATGTGGATGTCAGGCGCACCTCTGCAGCTCGGGCTCCCCTGGGGAGGCAGAGTGACATGGGCTGGTGTCACCTGTGGCTGAGCCCAGCCCCCTCTGGGTGGCACTGGTGGCCTTTGAGGTCGTGGGGCCAGGCCTAGGATGTGCCCTTCTGCGTGTGCCGTCTAAATTTGTTTCTGGAACAAGTAAGCTTGAGGTTGAGATGTTGGCGTCCTCATTCCGGCCTGGTTGGTGGGCTGTGGGTACCTGGCAGGCCCCCATGGTGGTTTCAGGGCTCTGAACAACTTGTGGCGGATTTCATTCCCCATATATGCCCCTAGTGCACCCTCTACCCTCTGTTTTGTTTGTTGGCTTGGGACTTTGTTAAGTCTTTCCTCTGATGCCACTTTTCTTAGACGTTGTATTACGGTCCTTGGTCATTTGGAAATGCCCATTAGGGTGTATGTGGGCACAGGAGCTGGGTGTCCCTTTCTGGAATCACTGAAGGAGGGTGACAGTCACCCCGGGGGGCTGTTGCGCTGGATGCCCAGGCTCCTAACCCTCTGCCTCTCTCAGACCACCAGTGCTACAACGGCTCAGGCTCGGATTACAGGGGCATGGCCAGCACCACCAAGTCAGGCCACCAGTGCCAGCCCTGGGCCCTACAGCACCCACACAGCCACCACCTGTCCAGCGCCGACTTCCCCGAGCTCGGAGGGGGCCACGCCTACTGCCGGAACCCCGGAGGCCAGATGGAAGGTCCCTGGTGCTTTACGCAGAATAAAAACGTACGCATGGAACTGTGTGACGTACCCTCGTGTAGTATGTATTCTCTCTCTCTCTTTTTTTAAAAAATGTTGAGTGTTGGGTTCGCCTGGGATGAGAGCGGCCGTCGTGCCCTGGGACGGTGGGGACCCTGGCATCCCGTCTTCCCACCGTCATCATTTGGTGAAATGAAACTACTGCTGCTTATGAAGGATCAGATCGTTGCAGGATGTCTTCAGATGCAGAAAAGTCTGAGCAGTATTGGGCTAGTCACTCCCAATTTGACCCCCCAGCGGTGACTGCAGTTTGCATTCTGGGGCCTTCTGTGTCCCTCTGGCCCCACGTATGGTCCTGGGATTTTATTTCATTTTCTTTTTTTCAGTACTGTGAGGCTGAAGCCAGGGGCTTGTGCACGCTAGGCAAGGGCTCCCTCACCCAGCCTTGTCCGTTTCCTCTTTTTTACCTTTTATTCTGTGACAAGATCTCACTAGGTTTTGCAGGCTGCCTCTGGCCTCTACCTCGTGAGCCTGCTGCCTCCACCTCCTCAGCTGCTGGGATGACAGGCGTTGCAGGACGGCACCCAGTTTGGTCCTCGTATGTTCAGTTCCCACCTTTGCTCCTGCGTTAACATGACCGCACAGTATTTCCCAAAATTAGTAAAAACCCTCCCCACCCCCACCCAGCTTTTGAGCTTTTCCATTTTCCAGCTTCCACGCGTAGATTTGGTAGAGTGAGGAGAAGATGGATTTCAGTTCTTTCACCAGTCCCTACACGGTCTTAGTTACATCACAAATGGGAAAAAATCATGTAGCTAAGGGGTGAAACTTGAGCCAGTGTGACCTCTGATTTTCCGGTCATACCCATTTCACCACTGCAGTTGGTAGGTCAGCACGCGCAGCTGGGAGTGGGGGGCAGAGCATGACTGCGAGACCACAGATAAAGGAGAGATCCAGGATCCTGGAACGTTCCTCCTGGTGGGGGAGGCCCCACGCCACACCCCACTGCAGAGCCAGGACCCTGGCACATGCACTCATCACCTTCCAGACCTCTGCTCCAAATGTGGCATTGGCTCTGCTCGCCTCTTCAGGAACGTGTGTTCATGAGCTGGGCACGGTGGCACAGGCCTGTAATCCCAGCAGTTTAGGAGGCGGAGGAAGGAGGATCGCAAGTTCGAGACCAGAGGCAGTCTGCATAATTTAGCGAGACCCTATCTCAAAAAAGTAAAAAGAAAAAACAAAAACAAAAACAAAACGGGCTGGGGGTGCAGCTCAGTGGTCCAGCACTTGCAGAGCATACAATCGCGAGGCCCTGGGTTCAACCCCCAGTACTACAAAAAAAAAAAAAAAAAAAAAAAAAAAAAAAAAAAAAAAAAAAAAAAAAAAAAAAAAAAAAAAAAAAAAAAAAAAAAAAAAAAAAAAAAAAAAAAAAAAAAAAAAAAAAAAAAAAAAAAAAAAAAAAAAAAAAAAAAAAGGAAGAAAGAAAGAAAGAAAGAAAGAAAGAAAAGAAAAAAGAAATGTGTGTTCATTGCAGGAATAAACTTTAAGAATGTGAATTAAAAGCCACTTCCTACAAGGGAGGCTGTTCGTTGTACCTAGCTATGGAGATAAGCGAGTTCTAGGGTAGGAGTTGTGGTAGGTCCCCTTTTCCTTTGTTTTGCTTGGCTTTTGGTAAAACAAACAAACAAACGATTGAAAGGATGTGTGTGGGGGGCACATAGCCATCTGTTTCTCATGGCTAGAGTTTTGGAAAAATATACACCAGACTTTTGGTAGTGATTTCCCCAGATCTATAGGAGTGTTAAGATAGAAAGTGTTTTAATGCTTATCTGTTATTTTTATAATTAAAAATAAACTTTAAAAAAGGAGGTAAACTTTAAAAAATGTAGGTTCTTTGCCTTGGCAATTCCTGGAATTTTATATTGCAGAAACAATCGAACTTATAGGGACAGAAATGCAAAGATATTTCTTGCAGAATCACTTGTGAGAGCTAAATACCAAACCAACTAATTCTGTGTGAATAGGAGGTTGGACTGGATAGTGGAAGAATGTACGTGCTAGGGCATAGTAGACAGCTTTAAAAGAACCCCCAGTCTGTCTGTTCTGACATAAAAGGTCTAAAATAACAGTTATTTCATGTGATTCAACCTAAAATACATATAAAATATTGAGTAACAGCCTATTAACAGCGTGACAGCCTTTGGTGGAAAGGATCATTAGGAATATCCACTTTTTTAACCCTGCATTTCTGTAGCATTATCATTTTTTCCCAGTAAGTTTGCATCGCGTTGGTAATTTTTAAAAGATTAGGATAGGACAGATGATCATGTGACCATGTGGATGGGCCTCAGGCCTGTGAGCATGCATGGCGTGGAAGCACGCCCACTCTGCTAATGAACTTGAACCACAGTGTAGTCTCCACAGGCCTGGACTGCTTTAACATTTGCTCCTGGACCCTTTTTGGGGGAAGTTGCTGCGTGGGGACAGACACGTTTTACCAGTGGTTTTAAACTCATTTTATCTCATTTCAGAGGGCAGGGCTGGGACAAGGCTGGATTTGGGACGTTGTGATTCTTTTCCCCTGAGAATCAGACATCACACTGACCGAAAGTGACTTGTTTGCTCCCAGAGGGGCAGCTTGTTGCCCCCTGGCGTAGAGCCACCTGAGTCAAGTGTGATGATTTACAGAGTCCAAGGAATAATGAAAACCCCATGACTCCTAAGGGATGCGGGACAGTGGCCCTCTAGAGAGCCTGCCTTCCACCAGCGTAGGGAAGGTCAGCCTCTCAAAGGACATCAGCTAGACTTGAAGTCCAGGGGCCTTGAAGAGTCTGGGCAGGTGGCTGGGGAGGAGGGCGAGGAGCCCTGGAGCCTCTGAGCTCTGAGCCTCTGGTCCTCCTCCTCTCCTGCCCTCAGCATGAGCATCCTGTCCTGTCCTCTGCTGTGCCCCTCTGCATCATTTCATATGACCTGTAGAGGGAGACAAAGTGTTGCTTTTTGCAGGGGAAGGAAAAAAAGGTGAAGGAAAGGTAGGTAGCCTTGGAGGATTTGTCCATCTTGTTTTTCAAAAATCCTTTGCCCCTGTTGCATATTTTAGGGCCACACTCGTGGACTACCTATGTTCTTTTAAGTCAAATTCACTCTTAATGATTATCCTAAAGTAACATCTTATTTTACGTCACCATACATCTGTAAAAAATGAAAATAAAAAAAGCCCAGACATTAAGATGCCAAATGGAAAGGTCATCTCTGCCCCATTACCACAGTTCGCTCACTGTGTTCCACCAGTGAAAGTGAAATCAAGTGGAACACCCAGTTCCCACAGTGTCCGAGCGCGTGGCGGTGGTTGCTGTGGTTATTGCGACCTCAGAGTTGGTTCGCGCTCCACGCTGCGCACTCCAGTCTCTTTCCATGGCGGGGGGACCTGGATTGTGTCCTCCAGGCTCCCGTAGGATGTGCGTTACCTTTTGTTTAGATTTGGTGTGCAGCCCCACGACGTTGTGTAACTTACCTGGTTAATCACCTGCCCTTGAGGATTTTTCGTGGAGGTGGGAGGCGGGCTGCTGGTGGAGAACAGAGCTTTGAAAGGGGGCGCCTTCCGGAAGGTCAGGAGAGTCTCCTTGTCCTTCGCAGGTCCCCGCGACAGCAGCAAGATGGGAATCCTGTACATCCTGGTGCCAAGCATAGCGATCCCGCTGGTCATCGCTTGCCTGTTCTTCTTGGTCTGCATGTGCCGCAACAAGCAGAAGACCTCTGCCTCCACGCCGCAGCGCCGGCAGCTCATGGCCTCGCCCAGCCAGGACATGGAGATGCCGCTCATCAACCAGCACAAACAGGTCCCCTCGCTTTCGTGTACTGATGGGGCAGCGCTTGCCAGGGTCAAAACTCAGGGATTAATCGGTTACCTGTCACACTGGGTTTCTTTATTTCCTCCATGTTATTGTTAGGTGTGGGGCTGGGATTTAGCTCAGTTGGTAGAACGCCGCTCTGCAGTCTCTGAGGTCCTGAGTTTGATTCCCAGCACTGCAAAAATGGGAGAAGGATGTGGCAACCCACTCCCACAGTAATCCTGAAACAATCAGCCATTGAAAACCCTATGAGGGTCGCTATGAGTCGGACACGACTTGACGGCACCCAACAACAACAACAATTGTTAGGTGCCCTCGAGTTGGGTCAAACTCATAGTGACAAAACGCTCCCTGACACTGTGCCATGCCTGGCACTATTGTCAGTGCATCTGTGCCATCCATAGGGTTTTCAGTGGTGGATTGTTTCGGGAGTGGATTGCCAGGTCTTTCTTCCTAGCCTGCAGTACCCAGTATTCCCAGAGGGTCCCCTATCCAAGGACTAACCAGGCTGACCCTGCTTAGCTTCCTAGATCAGGTGGGATCAGACACCAGGGTGCTATGGCTGCAGGCAATTTCCTCCCTAGATAGCACAGGATTCTTTTAAACTTCCTTCATTTTGTCATTGTTTCTCTAAAACATATCAGGACGTGTGTGTCCTTAGAAAACAACAGGCAGGTGTGTTTGAGCGTCACCACCCCATGGCGACCGGCTTCTCCCCACAGCTGCACCAGGGCTGTCTGTGGCCCCAGTGGGTTGTCCTCACTACTCATGTGCCTCAACTGCCTTCAGGATGACAAAAAAAAAAATTAGGAAAGGTCAGACCACCTCCAAAAATTGAGGCTTAACGTGGCATTTTTGAAGGACTAGGAACTGTTTCTGCCTGCAGCCATAGCCCTGTGGCATCCAATCCTGTCCAATCTCGGAAGCTAAGCAGGGTCACGCTGGTTAGTACTTGGATGGGAGACTACATGGGAACACCAGGTGCTGCAGGCTTGGGAGACAGACCTGGCAACCCACTCCCAAAAATCAGTCCACCATTGAAAACCCTATGAATAGAAGAAAAGCACTGACAATAGTGTTTCACCTGTTGTACACAGGGTTGCTAGGAGTCAGATACCGACTCGATGGCACCTAACAACAGTAACAACAGGAGCTATTTCTGGTTAGTTTTCCCTCAGGTTGGCTTTGCTATTTTGTTTTCTGGGGAAGGATAGAATACCAGTCTTTGCACAGAAGTAGGAGGGCCAGGCCTCCCCTGAAAGGCTGTCCCCACTGGGGGCATTCTTCGATGGCAGGGAGGTGAGGCACAGCACATGAGAAAGTGTGTGCTGGCCTCACAGCCTTCACAAATGCTGTTTATGTCATTGCTAGTTTGGGGAGCATCGTTCTCATGTAGCTTTAATGGGCTTTTGGAGGAGGCCAGAGAGGGGGTTGGCTCATCCAGCCAGGGCATCGTAGGGGCTGGCTTTTGAGGAAGACACAGCCCCCTGGCTGGTGTGCAGGTGCAGATGCCTCTGAGAAGGGTGTAGCCAGCCACCCAGAAGAAGCAAAGCAGGTGCTGTGGAGGCTGAGAGAGGCAGGGTCCTGAGCAAGCCAGTCCCCTGGGTGGTGCTTCTACCAAAGGTTCATCGAACTGAGAATAGAATGCACAGGAAGCCGGAGAGCCATGCCCACGCAGGGAGGCTGTGCAACAGCCGGGCTGGGCTCGAGAAGTGACCAGATCGTGCCAGGCACACTGTGGTGGGAAAGACGCTGTGTAGACAGAGCGCCCTGCCCTGGGGTGCCGGCCATGTAGGGGAGGGGGAAGGGGCTCCACTGGACAGTGCAGGGGCGGCTCTAGAGCTGGGGCCCAGGCTCCACTGGCAGGGGGGTCTCCATGGGTGTGAGCAGCACATGCCTGAGCATGCACACAAGGTGGCGGGAGTCTGCAGGGGTCTCTGGGCCCCACTTTCGAGGGACCTCACACAGAGCCAGGTGGGCCCCGTGGGAGGGTTCAGGCAGAGGCAGCATTGGCATGAGCCCCGTGTTTAAGGTTGGTCTGGGATCTGCGGGGCAGGCGGATCCCGGGGCGGGAAGGACCCGCAGGGCTGCAGCAGCGGTGACTGCCCGAGGCTCCGCCCCTCCCAGCCAGCCCGCTCCAGTGTTGCAGCGCCAGGTTTCATCTGGGGCTTTTCTTCTCGGCAGGCCAAGCTCAAGGAGATCAGCTTGTCCACGGTGCGGTTCATGGAGGAGCTGGGGGAGGACCGGTTCGGGAAAGTCTACAAAGGCCACTTGTTTGGACCCAGCCCGGGGGAGCAGACGCAGGCGGTGGCCATCAAGACGCTGAAGGACAAGGTGGAGGGCGCCCTGCGGGAGGAATTCCGGCATGAGGCCCTGCTGCGTGCGCGGCTGCAGCACCCCAACATCATCTGCCTGCTGGGCGTGGTCACCAAGGACCAGCCCCTCAGCATGATCTTCAGCTACTGCTCCCACGGCGACCTGCACGAGTTCCTGGTCCTGCGCTCCCCGCACTCGGACGTCGGCAGCACGGACGACGACCGCACGGTGAAGTCCGCCCTGGAGCCCCCCGACTTCGTGCACGTGGTGGCGCAGATCGCCGCGGGGATGGAGTATCTGTCCAGCCACCACGTGGTCCACAAGGACCTGGCCACCCGGAACGTGCTGGTGTACGACAAGCTGACCGTGAAGATCTCGGACCTGGGCCTCTTCCGCGAGGTGTACTCCGCCGATTACTACAAGCTGATGGGAAACTCGCTGCTGCCCGTCCGCTGGATGTCCCCCGAGGCCGTCATGTACGGCAAGTTCTCCATCGACTCCGACATCTGGTCCTACGGTGTGGTCCTGTGGGAGGTCTTCAGCTACGGCCTGCAGCCCTACTGTGGGTACTCCAACCAGGACGTGGTGGAGATGATCCGCAACCGCCAGGTGCTGCCCTGTCCGGACGACTGCCCTGCCTGGGTCTACGCCCTCATGATCGAGTGCTGGAACGAGTTCCCCAGCCGGCGGCCCCGCTTCAAGGACATCCACAGCCGGCTGCGAGCCTGGGGCAACCTGTCCAACTACAACAGCTCCGCGCAGACCTCGGGAGCCAGCAACACCACGCAGACCAGCTCCCTCAGCACCAGCCCCGTGAGCAACGTGAGCAACGCGCGCTACGTGGGGCCCAAGCAGAAGGCCCAGCCCTTCCCGCAGCCCCAGTTCATCCCCATGAAGGGCCAGATCAGACCCATGGTGCCCCCGCCCCAGCTCTACATCCCCGTCAATGGCTACCAGCCGGTGCCCGCCTACGGGGCTTACCTGCCCAACTTCTACCCTGTCCAGATCCCCATGCAGATGGCTCCGCAGCAGGTGCCCCCTCAGATGGTACCCAAGCCCAGCTCACACCACAGTGGCAGCGGCTCCACCAGCACGGGCTACGTCACCACGGCGCCCTCCAACACCTCCGTGGCAGACAGGGCAGCCTTGCTCTCGGAGGGCACCGAGGACGCACAGAACATCCCGGAAGACATGGCCCAGACCCCAGTGCAGGAAGCGGAAGAGGAGGAGGAAGGCTCCGTGCCGGAGACCGAGCTCCTGGGAGACAATGACACTCTGCAGGTGGAGGAGGCGCAAGGCCAGCTAGAAGCCTGAGGGGCTCACGGGGCCCAGGGTGCTGGGAGAGATGTCCCCCTGGGACCGGGCAGGGACCTGAGTTGCCTTTGAGAAGTCACAGACTGCAGCAATCACCGGAGCCCGTGGAGGACTGGAGGGTCGGGTTGCAGACTTGGCCATCTGCCATGCTGTGAAATCCTTTCTTGTCCACACTCCACACTCAGAGCTGCCGCCATGGCCCCCTGTTTGGCTGGAGGCCGTTCAGCCAGTGGCCAAAGCCAGGCAGGAAGCCCAGCATCGTGACGTCCTTAGAAGCAGACCACAGTGCCCCCCGACACTGCCTGCATTTTATCCCAGGCGTAGACCGGTAGTGAGTTGCATGTGCTTTGCCGGGGGTGGGGGGCATAAAACAAAAAACAAAGTGGCTTCTTCACTCCATATTATATATGGATCAGATATTCAGAAACTTGGGGGAAACAGATCTGCAGAATGCAAGGAGGCACCTTGGGTTTTGAGATTGCCAGCCACTGGCCTGCTGGCTTGAGGATGGGAGGTGCTCCATTTCTTCCCACTGGCTCCCTGCTGATCATAGTTTCCCTGTAGCAGCCAAAGATCAGCAGGAGGTCCTGCGGCCACCTGCTGTGCTCCCAGGATAAAGGGGGCTTCCAAAACGGGAGCTCCCCTTGCTAAAGCAAAATGTGCCTTTACAGAAACCAACATGATTTTGTATTCTTGTGAAATGGCTTTCATTAAACCGCATGTGTATTTTGCCTGCTTGTCTGGAATTCAAAGGAAAGTGTTTCTTGGGTTTAGAATGTTCAAAAGGAAGCAATATTGTACAGAAAACAGTATTGTTATGTTTTTTTTAAAGAATCATGTACAGACCTTAAGTGTAATTTATATGGGTTTTTGTGTATACCATTTTCATGGAAGTATTTTGATCTTAAATAATGACTTAGTAATTTAACTGTTTACATTATCCACTTTGGGATGCCATCGAGTTGTGGTTTTGATTTGCTTAACTTTTGTGCCACATGTAAGAGAGGTCTGTTCTTTTCACAGCCCCCACCCTCACCCCCGCCACCCTGAGGCCCACAGGTAGCCTGTCCAGGGCCTGCACTCCTTGGCAGTTCTGTTTGTAAATCCCACACCTGGTGTATCCAATAAAGTGAATCAGAATGTCCTGTTGGCTCTCCTGAAGGTTGTAAGGATGCTAGACCACTGCAGGCACTTGCTGGGTGGGGGAAGCACCTGCCCAGTGTGGGATTGGAGCCTTTTTGGTGGCTTTGGGAGGTTCACCAAGACCAGCGGCTCTGTGTGGGTGTGAAGGTAGTGATAGTGCAGAAAAACGCTGGAAATTAGCTCCATGGCTTTCTAAAAAGTATTTGATTATTTATTTGTTTGTTTTTGCAGTACTGGCAATGGAACGCAGGCCTCACACATGCTTCTTGTTGTTAGGTGCAGTTGAGTCGTGTCCAACTCATAGCGACCCTCAGAGGGTTTTCAGAGCCTGACTGTTTTCGGGATTGCCTCGGGAGTGGATTGCCATGTCCTTCTCCCACTTTTATGGGGCTAGGAATCGAACTCAGGACCTCAGAGACTGCAGAGCGGCGCTCTACCAACTGAGCTAAATCCCAGCCCTCACACATGCTGTTGTTGTTGTTGTTAGGTGCCGTCGAGTCGGTATCCAACTCATAGCCACCCTCATAGGGTTTTCAATGGCTGACTGTTTCAGGATTGCCTTGAGAGTGGATTGCCAGGCCCTTCTCCCATTTTTGCAGTGCTGGGAATTGAACTCGGGGCCTCAGAGACTGCAGCGCAGCGCTCTACCCACTGAGCTAAATCCCAGCCATGCTAGGCCTATTCTAATTTTATTTTGGATTAACACGTTAATTGCAGATAGATACTCACAGGGCTTAGTGTGATGTCTCAACACACGTGCACAGCCTGGGCTGCTCCAATCCAGCCTCCCTTTGTCCGCACTGCCCTGTTCCCTTCCCTCCCTCTAATAGTCACTATTCTAAACTCCGGTCAGCATCCTTCCACAACTTCTCTGTTAGGGCCTCAAGTGTCAGTCAGTTGCCAACAGTACTGCAGAGCTGGAGCAGCAGAAATTCTGCAGAAATACATTGAGAGGGAACTGGGATTTAGCTCAGTTGGTAGAGCGCCGCTCTGCAGTGTCTGAGGTCCCGAGTTTGATTCCCAGCACTGCAAAAATGGGAGAAGGACGTGCCAACCCACTCCCAAGGCAATCCTGAAACAATCAGCCATTGAAAACCCTAGAAGGGTCACTATGAGTCGGACACGACTTGATGGCCCCTAACAACAACAACAACATTGAGAGGGTTTTGTTTTTGGTTGTTTTAGGCAGAGTGGACATTTTGTTTGGGGGACTTTTTTTGTTTTGTTTTTTAGTTGAATATAGTATCTGTGTTACCTCTTGTTCTACTTGGAGAATCACGATGCGTTTTTAGGAAGATGATTAAACTTTTAAAGTTCCTGTGATTGAACAATAGTGGCTCAGTTGGAATGTTCCAGAACCGTTGATTGTGCAGATAGCTTGCATGATACAGGTAAATGTCACTAGTAATAGGCCTGGCCTTGCTTGTATCCACCAAAGAGGGATTTGTTTCAAGCAAGGTTGTAAAACCCTAAACCGCCCCAAAGCAGCTACCAGCATTGAAGCAGGAGGCTGAAGCACATCCAAAGTTAGCCGACTTCAAGAGCGACTCAGAGAGAGCCAGGGGATTTCTCTGAGTCAGGGGATGTTCTGGTGTAGCAGTCACACACCTTCAATCAGCACAGAAAACTTTCTCCAGCGCTCTTGACAGACTGCTGCAACAACTAGTTTATCAAAAATTCTAAGTGTTGAAAAGCATTTGTGGCTTCCCGTGGCTCAATTAAACTTCAAAAATGTGAGTTACTCAATAGCTGGGGACCTCTGTGAATGATAGCAAATGAGTCTACATGGAAACTGGGGTCTGGAAGGGAGAAGGTGTCCGCCCAGGGGAGACGGCCCAGCCCTGCTCAGCCTCCTGCTGCCTGTGTGTGCCAACCCTGGCGGAAGACCCTCTTTTTCCTCTACGTCCCAGCCTGTGAGTCATGTCCACCATGACAGGGCCTGCTGCCCCCTCCACTGCCTCATCCATACGGGCTTTGCCCTCCTTTCCACTGTCTGCTTAGTGTGGCTTTTCTTTCCGGCTGTTTGTCTGAGACAGTATCTTGTTCTGTAGCCCACCCTGGCCTTGAACTCAAACTTACTATCCTCCTGCCTCTGCCTTCCCAGTGCTGGGGCTACACGCACACAGCACCATGCTTGGCTGTCCTGTTGTTGTTGTTGTTGTTAGGTGCCATAGAACTGGTATCCGACTCATAGTGACCCTATGTACAACAGGTGAAACAGTATTGTTGGTGCTTCTCTTCTATTCATAGGGTTTTCAATGACAGATTGCTTTTTGGGGGGGGGGGAGTGGGAGAATGGGCTCCCAGGTTCCTTCCCCCAATCCTACAGCACCTGGTGTTCCCAGGCCGTCTCCCATCCAAGTACTAACTAGACCCAACCCTGCTTAGCTTCCAAGATCTGAACCAGTTGGCTGTCCTAGGATTTTAAAAATCATATTTTTGAAGCCAGGCACAGTGGCACATGCCTGTAATCCCAGCAGCTCAGGAGGCAGAGGCAGGAGGATTGCAAGTTCGAGACCAGAGGTAGTCTGTGTAATTTGACAAGACTCTGTCTCAAGAAAGTAAAAAAAAAAAAAATGGGCTGGGGGTGCAGCTCAGTGGTCCAGCACTTGCAAAGCAGGCAAGCACGAAGCCCTGGATTCAAACCCCAGTACTGACATTAAAAAAATAATAATAATACTTTTTAGTCCTTTTTTTTTTCAACTACCTTTTTTTAAGTGACTCCTCGCAGTGGTGGGGGCTTTACTGGTCCCTATTTGGGGAAAGCCAGTCTAATCTAATAGGAATGTAGAACCTTGCATAGCAAAAGCCATCATTCATTTCAGAGACACAGAATAATTCAAATGAGGCTAGCAAAGCCAAGAGACTCATGCAAATTGCCTGGAATATCCATTAAGCGTTCCCATCCTTTGTTCCTGATTTCCATTCTCGGCTGCTGGACAAAGCTTTTCCCATAAATAATGCAAAGGTGGACTTTGGCCAAGGCACTAAATTAACTGGTGTCTGAATGACTTTTACAGGTGGGAATAGCCAGGTACTCAGTCCGTCATCCAGAGAGACTGCGGATCCTGATGGGTCTGGCAATGATCTCACATGTCACACCCTGGGACACCCACAGCGTGTTCTGGGCCAAGGAGAGCTCTTTCTGTCCCTTCAGGCTGAAATCCCAGGCCTTATGAGCCTTCCCTGGCTGTGTTTAAGATGATTAAGTCATCACTAATTTTTTAACAGCTTTACTGTGCTATAATTTACTTCCATAAAACCCATTCTAAATGCATAATGCATGGATTTTTTTCCCTAGTAAATTTGCAAAGTGCCCAGCCTTTACCCCCATCTAGTTTTAGAACATTCCCATCATTCTGCAAAGATGCCTCGTGTTTGTCAGACCAGGCAATCTGCTCTGCTTTCTGTCTCTTTGGATCTGCCCTTTGTGGACATTTTATAGCAATGGAATTTCAGAATGTGTGGTATTCGGCTTTGGGATTCTTTCACTTAGCAAAATGTTTTTGAGGTTCATCCATGTTGTATGTTATCAGAAGTTCAGTGTATTACCAAATAGCACTCCATCCTGTGGATGTACCACACTTCTCATCCATTTGTCCATTAGTAGACTTGGGGATTTTTCCAGTTTGGGGCTGTTATGAATAACGATGTCATGAGTTTGCAGTATGTTCTTACGTGGGCGTAGGGTTTTATTTGTCAAAAGACAAGATTATGGCAAATTCAGTATAAATAGTTCTCTTTGATTTGAGATTCTGGAACTGGCCAGCATGTCATTCTATAAAACAGAATGACTGTTCAGTTGAAACAAGAGGAGGGGATTGGCTTACCGGGCAGAAACGTGTTGAAGAAGTCAGAAACAGAGGACAAATAGAGATTGCTCCTTTCAATGTTACCAATGTCTTGGTAAAGATGAAAACAGATAGTGCTTCTTAATCAGGCCAGCTCATGTTGGCTTGTTGGGAATTTGGCTATTATCCCTCACTCTCTAAATTTCTTGGAAGGCCAGATGGTGTTTACCTTAGTTTTGGCTTGGTGACGTGGAACATCAGCAAGGGTGACTCCATTTTGTTTTTGTTCACTGGGTCTCACACGGGAGCTCAGTTCAAACAATGGCCTTCTGTAAATTTTATTTAACACGTTGTTGTTAGGTGCCATTGAGTCAGTGTCCCACTCATAGCAACCCTACATACAACAGGCAGAACACTATTGTCAGGGCTTCTCTGCTCTTCATAGGGTTTTCAGTGTCTGGTTGTGGGGTTCTTTTTTGGGGGGGGGAGGGGAGGACTGCCAGGTCCTTCTCCTAAGCCTACGGTATCTGGTGTTCCCAGGCGGTCTCCCATCCAAGGACTAACCAGGCCCTACCCTGCTTGGCTTTTGAGATATGACGGGATCGGATGCCACAGTGGTAGGGCTGTAGACTTTTAATGCATTTTGTTGTTGTTGTTAGGTGCCGTCGAGTTGGTATCCAACTCATAGCCACCCTCTGTGCAACAGGGGAAACACTATTGTCAGTGCTTCTTTGCTGTTCATAGGGTTTTCAATGGCAGATTGATTTTTGGGAGTGGGTTGCCAGTTCCATCTCCCAAGCCTACAGCATCTGGTGTTCCCAGGCAGTTTCCTATCCAGGTACTAACCAGGCCCGACCTGCTTAACTTCCAAGATCTGATGGGATCGGATGCCACAGGGCTACAGCTGCAGGCTTTTAACACATTGTTGTTGTTGTTAGACGCCTGCCGTCGAGTCGGTATCCGACTCATATCGACCCTCATAGGGTTTTCAATGGCTGACTGTTTCAGGATTGTCTTGGGAGTGGATTGCCAGGCCCTTCTTCCATTTTTGCAGTGCTGGGAATTGAACTCGGGTCCTCAGAGACTGTAGCGCAGCGCTCTACCAACTGAGCTAGATCCCAGCTTTAACACATCACCGTATGGTAAATCGCTGATCTGTTAAAGAAGCTTCGAAACTATTTTCCACAGCGGTTGTACACCATTTTCTTTCCCAGCAGCAATGAAGGAGGGTTCCAGTTTCTTCTCATCGTCACCAACCTTTGCTGTTATCTTTAAAAATGCGTGTGTGTGCTTAACCATCAGTGGATGTGAAGTGAGACTCATCTAGATTGAAGAATGTCTGAAGGAAACATTACTGAGGTGAAGCAACTGAGTTGTAGGGCAAGACTGAGGAGTCGCTCATCCTCACCAAATTCAGTAAAGAGTTATTGGACGCGTGCTATGGCTGGGATCAGCCTCCTTGGTGAGCCAGCCAGGGAACTCCATGACTTTCTCTGCAGGAAAGTTATTAAATAAGAATGGCGCACTAATAACGGGGCAAGTCTTGCTGAGAATGTGGTATTTGCTGTGTGATGCCTTGGCCAAGGTGCAAATGTGACGACTGATGGAGTCACAGTTTATTAGATGTCCATTTGCAAGTGACCAAGGAGGGCAGCCTGCGCCTCCCTCATGGGCACACTGCGAGATCTGCCTGTGTTCTTATACAGGTGTGACTCCCAGTGGCTAGAGTCTTTCTTTGGGAGTACAGGGGTAGAAAAGAGGGTGATCCCTTTCTGTTGTTGTTGTTGTTAGGTACTGTCAAGTTGTGTCCGACTCATAGTGACCCTTATAGGGTTTTCAATGGCTGATTGTTTCGGGATTGCCTTGGGAGTGGATTGCCACGTCCTTCTCCCATTTTTGTGGTGCTGGGAATCGAACTTGGGACCTCAGAGACTGCAGAGTGGCGCTCTACCAATTGAGCTAAATCCCAGCCCACGATCCCTTTCTAGTGGCTGGAAAGCCCAAACAGCCCGGCTGCGTCATTTGGTGAGGCCCCCTGGCTGGGTCAGCCGGTGGACAGCATCACAGGCCAGGAGCACATGCAAAAGAAGAGTCAGGGTGAGACGAGAAGCTGGAGCTGGAGCTGAGGGTGCAAAAGACCCCGGGGGGCACGCTCTTCTCCAACAAGCTACTCAGGGGAACGAGCGGACTCTGCAACTCTGGGAGGCAGCGCGGGCCTCTCAGGAAGGATGAGCTCCCATGACCTATGCACCTTCTGCCTGCCTACGGCCCCACCTTTTGAGTCTCATAGCTGCCCAGTACTTCCGCTTTTAACCGGGCACCACGCACATGAATCCCTCGGGGACAAAAGAGACATAAGCTGCTGCAGGTCGTCACTTCGGGACTTCGCTTTTATTTTCCGAGTTAAAATGATCTATCCTGAGGGCAGACCCAAGAGCACAGGAGCCTAAGGTGCAGAAGAGAATCCTTTCCTTAAGGGTTTATTTTTAGAGGTCACGCCACCCACGGTGCCTAACTGCTGATCCTCCCGGGATGCAGCTCTGGCTCCACCTGCAGACTCCACCTCGGCCACGCCCCCTCCCAGTCCCCAGCTGTGCTCTGGATTTCACCAGACTGATGCTGTCCTTCCACTACCTGCATCTGGCGATCTCCATCTGCACCCTGGCTCCTCCCACCCTTGACCTGCGCCTGGCTCCTCCTGCCTGCATCTGTACCACGCCCCTGTGCCCTGGCTCCTCCCACCTGCCTCTTCTGCATCTGCTCCTGGACCTGCACCCTGGGTCACCCCTCCTGCATGGTGACTCTTCCCTACCCATGCCCTGGCTCCTCCTCCTGCCTGTTTCAGCCCAGCTGAGGTGGGGAGTGGGGGGCCAAGTGTTGGTGAAAACCCACCTACTGACCTGCATTTCTCATTGTGGTTTGCAATGTACAAGCCAAGAAAAACACAGCGCCATGTCAAGGTAGGAACACTGTCTCCCTGCTGAACAGGAGCCTAAACAGGTTCTAAACTTTTAAAAAGGTGATAGCAATCTTGTTTCATTTCTAGCCTTTTGAGCATTTTCCTGTCCATGGGGCTTTCATGCTCTGACCACACAGGGAAGCACTGACAGTGCTGGGCATGGCCCTGTGTCAGGGAATGAATTGTTCTGTTGTACATTGGGTCGCCGTGAGTTGGAGCCAGCTTGATGGTACCTACCAACAACTGACACAGACAGACATACTGTAATAGCTGTTCCCTGGGGCCCATGTGTCCCCGGAGGAAGCCCAAGCTCAGGCTGGGGAGGCTCCAGCCGTGAGGCCAGGGATCTCAGGAGAGTGAGCGATGCTTTTTTTCACTCCCCTGGTTTCTTTCCTGTGCACAGGGGCTTTCGAGTAAATACTCTTCAGATTTTAATTATTGCCCAATGAGGGGAAACGTCTGGTTACTTAAAATCATTTTCCATATGGATTTCATTAGCCCAACAAATGTTACAGTTCTTTCCTACAAAACACAACGAAGCATGTTTGTGAGGGCAATTGATTTGATAAGAGCTGGATAGGCTACGCAGGGCCTGTAAATATGCACATCCACTGCCCAAGTGCTGCTCCCTTTTAATAAATTTCATTAACTTGATTATGCCTTGGGGCCATCTTTTGCTAAAATAATCTTGTATATTCAAAAACCCAGTCTCCTCCTGATATGTGGAGGAAAACCAGAGTGCTTATTAGAAAAGCTGTTTTTAATGTGCTGTGCCTAATGCCATTATTGAGAACAGTGCTTTGGATTTAATTGTGGGTGAAACGCTCGATTCCAAAAGCAAACACAGGGCATTACTGCATGGACCAGAGAAACCCCGGCAAGACTTCCACGCGATCCCACACGAGGCGATTGGCTGGGTTTGGGATGACAGAGGCCATCTTGACCTGAGAGGAGCCATGTTACTCTCCCATGAGGGTGGGTCACAGGACTTTAGACCCACGCGGTGTGGGGCGCCCCGTTCCCTGGAGAAAACGCAGCCCAGCTGGTGAGTGGCATTTCTTGGTCCAAGTGGGTAGTTTGAATAATCCGGTCAGGGAAAGTCCCCCCTTTTAAGTCACTAAAGGCACATCTATAAAATCCTGAAGCTAAACCACCTGGAGGCCTCTCCTTCCTTAGGCAGAAGAGGGCTTCTTTTTCTTTTTTTATTAGAAATTTTTAATGTACATCATAATGTGATTTCATTTTGACATGCTTTTCATTGTGACAATTTTCATATATGCAATTTGATAAACATATTCATACAGGTTACCCCTTACCCTCCTCTATGTTTCCCCCCCCACTGCCCCTTCCCATCTAAGTTTCCCATCCAAGTCTTCTCTATCTTTTACTTAGTAGTATTTATCTATATGTCCTTGGGTTCCAGTTCTGTTTAAGATAGAAACTTTTCCTGTAGTTGAGAAGAGGGCTTCTTCACCACCTTTGTTGTTGTTGTTGGGTGCCGTCGAGTCTTGTCCGACTCATAGCGACCCTCATAGGGTTTTCAATGGCTGATTGTTTCGGGATTGCCTCGGGAGTGGATTGCCACATCCTTCTCCCAATTTTGCGGAGCTGGGAGTAGAAATCAGGACCTCAGAGACTGCTGAGTGGTGCTCTACCAACTGAGCTAAATCCCAGCCCTCACTGCCTTTAACTGGTCACAAAAATGTGCAGGTTATAGTAACAGGCAACCCGCTTGTGCAAGAGAATCACATAAACTGGAAGATACTTGCTCTTGTTGTTGTTGTTAGGTGCCATCGAGTTGAGTCCGACTCATAGCGACCCTCATAGGGTTTTCAATGGCTGACTGTTTTGGGATTGCCTTGGGAGTGGATTGCCAGGTCCTTCTCTCATTTTGCAGTGCTGGGAATCAAACCCTGGACCTCAGAGACCGCAGAGTAGCACTCTACCAACTGAGCTAAATCTCAGCCCTACCTGTTCTTACCACTAAACAAATTCCTCCCTGGAAACCAAGTTCAGCTTGCCAGGTTAGGCTGTGAGGGGCTCGGAAAGTACGAGAGAGAAGCTCGTGGCCAGGGGTTTGCACACGTGTGGGGCAGGAAGTCACCTTACCCACATGACTGGCAGCGTGGGAACACGTGTCCTCCAGGCAGACTTCACCAGGCTGTGGGTCTCCAAATAGAGGGGAAGGAACTGAGATGGACCACCAGCAAATGAATTCAAATTTATCTGTTCAATGAATTCTTTAGCTTTCTTTTTTCCTGAAAAACAAGTTTAGTCCCCAGCCAGAACATGGTCGGAGAGCAGCTTGGGGCAGTATTTAGAGGGAGGGGGATGGGTATAACCAGTGGGGAAAAGCGAGTGAGCTTCAGAGTGGGCGCCTTGGACCTTCTGGGGCCCACCTGCGAAGGGCCTCCAGGGAGGCCAGGGCCCTGGGCCAGAGGCTCTGCCCGCTGGTGCTCCCTGCATGTCTGCAGCACAGAGTGGCACTCCTAGATCACTGAGGAGAGGCCAATGGGCTGGTGATGTCCAGGCTGGGGCTCTGTGGTGTGGAATGTCTCAATGTGAGGCCACATTAAATGCCCTGTGCCGCGGGTCCGGCCCTCAGGTGTCCAAAGACTTCCCAATCCGGTGTCTGGGCAGATGGTGGCAAGGGCCCAGACATGAACCGCACACCTCCCCTTTCCCAAGAGGGCACATAAGCGTGTGCCCCAGCAAACTGGAGAGCAAGGCAAGAGGGAGACAGCCTGCGGCCCCAGGGAAGGAACAAGACAAGGTCAGACGGCCTCCGGAGGCTCCTGGGCCATTCCCTGCATGCTCCCCTCCTTGTGGGTCCCACCCCACAGCAGCCACTGGCTCTGTCTGTCCACATCTGCTTTGAGCCCACAAAGCAGCAGGGGGGCCAGGCACACTGCACTGACTGCACCACGCCACACGCACCCACAGCCTGCACACACCGCATATCACACCATGAGTTGCACACACCACACACCACACAAAGCATCACACACACCACACATTACACACCACACATCACCATTCACATGCACCCTCACACGATACATTACACACACCACATACTATACACAATCACGCATTATGCACACACATGACATACTGTACACACACCACATCACACACACGCAACACACACAGTGGAATACTATTCAGCCATTAAAAAGCAAGCAATCTGCCATTTTTGACAACACGAATGAACCTGGAGGACATTATGCTAAAGTGAAATAAGCCAGGCCTAGAGGACAAATACCACCCTGTCTCACTTCTCTGTAGCATCAGGCAAGTTGAACTCACAGAGGCAGAGAACAAATGGTACTTGGCTAGCCAGGGAGAGGGAGCTGCAAGGAATGAGAAAGTTGGTCAACGGGTACAAATCTTAAGTTGTTTTTAGGTGCTGTCAGAGTCAGCTCAGACTCATAATGACCCATTGCGCGACAGAACGAAGCCCTCCCCATCACTGTGCTGTGCCCTGTGCTATGTCAGTGCTTCTCTGCAATGTGTAGGGTTTTCAGTGGCTGATTGTTTCAGGATTGTTTCAGGAGTGGGCTGTCAGGCTCTTCTCCCACTTTTGCAGTGCTGGGGATGGAACCCAGGGCCTCAGAGAGCACAGAGCAGCGCTCCACCAACTGAGCTAACGCCTAGCCTACACCTTCAGTTATAGACCAGCAAGTGCTGGAGACACACACAGCATGGTGAGGGTGGTTAATAAATGTCACATGCATGCTTGGAATTTGCTAAGAGTATAGATTCAGTGCCCTCGCCTCACACAGCAAGGGTACCTGTGTCAACCAGCTCGATGGTGGGGCCCCTTTCACAACACCTATGTCTGCCACTGCTACAGCTTGAATATCCCCCTGAAATCAAAGCCTCCTGCTGCACCTCTGTTCCCATAGAGAGGTCTTAGCAGGGGAAAAATCTCATCCAGCTGCCGTGTTTAGAGGTGGAACCTTTGGGAGGTGATGGGGATTAGGTAAACTCCTCAGGGTCCACACTCCCCGATTGAGTCTGGCAGGTTTATAACAAAAGAAGAGTGATCAAAAGAAATGCAGCACACTGCGCATGCGCCTCGAGCCCTGTCTCATCACGTGATTCGCAGCGCTGCCTCGGACTGTGCCAGCAAGAAGACCAGTACCAGATACGGACCATCGAACCTCCAGAACTGTGAGCTCAGTTTTCTTTAGAATTTAATCGGTGGTGGTCAGCTCTTATCCACAGAAAACACTTAAGACATATAGCCCTTTAAGGTGTTTTGTTGTTGTTGTTAGGTGCCGTCGAGTCGGTATCTGACTCATAGCGACCCTCATAGGGTTTTCAATGGCTGAGTGTTTTGGGATTGCCTTGGGAATGGATTGCCAGGCCCTTCTCCCATTTTTGCGGTGCTGGGAATTGAACTCGGGTCCTCAGAGACTGCAGCGCAGCGCTCTACCCACTGAGCTAAATCCCAGCCCTTAAGGTATTTTAGATATCCTTTTTATTCATTTTTCTTTTTGCAGGCCTGCCTGGGGTTTGGAACTTGTATATGTTAAGCAAGTGCCCCACAACTGAGGTCCATGTTTGTTTTTATCTTGAGACAGCCTCTTGCTAAATTACACAGGCTGTCTCTGGCCTCCAACTCAGGATCCTCCTGCTTCAGCCTCCTGGGTTTTTGGAATTACAGACCTGCGCCACAATGCCCAGCAATATATATAATTTTTATTTCTCAGTAAGCCAGGGCAAGACAAGAAAATGATCACACTTCCTTAGTTTTCTACTTAGTGAGAAACGCAGATTCATTCAGACCTTGATACCTAATCCCTGGTGATCTGCATCTGAGCAGGAGTGCGTGGTTCTTGCTGTCACCATCTTTATTCTCCCCACCCCATGCGCTGAGACTGGATCAGCGTCTCTGGGCCTCCTCCACACCCCTTGAACACAGATCTGGAGTCTGAGTGAGGGGCGGAGCTGGGGCAGCCCCTCCCCTCCTTCCTCCAACAACTGAGAGCCCTAAGGACAGATGACCAAACCCGGGAGGGGTTTGCCAAGACAGCCCCTGGATAGTCCAGCCACTGCTAGAATTGCATCCCATGACCACAGCCTCCCCTGAATCCCCCAGGGAGGCGGCACAGTCCCCACCTTCCAGCTGGGGCACCTGGGTCCCAGGCAGGTACAGGAACCCAGAGCCTCTTTAGTGAAGAAGCAGGAGTTTGGCCCAGGGCTGGGACAGTGTCTGGGGAGTGGGAACAGGAGGGTGGGTGGCAACTCCCAGGTTCAACAGCTGGGTGACATCTGTCCCTGCCACATAGCCCCCGGCCCCTTCCCACTGGGCTGCTGGGTGGGTCTGTGGCCAGGCTGGGTGGCCAAGGGCGTGTGGGTGAGGTGGCCCCTACGGGTGCAAAGCCGGGGCGCCAGGGTCGTGGTCACTCATCCCAAGGACCCATCATAGGCGGTGTCAGATAGCCCCAGGCCCCTTCCTTGGGGTGGGGCTCCCCAGCTGAGGAGCAGAAGGAGTGGTTTGGCTCTGGCACTGGGGTGCGGTCTCAGGGCCTGGGGGCACGTGGACTTGGGGGTGAAGGGGACCCTCTGGGGGGCCAGCCGCAGGGAGACTGGGGTCTAGGGGCTGAGGGTGGAGGCTCGCATGCGCTGCGGCCTCGATCCCTCCAGGGCCACCCTGCAGTGCCACTCGGCTGGGCCGAAGGGGCCCCTGGTGGCTGTGACCACGAATGTTGGGGCTCAAGCAAGGCGGTTCCCCGGGCATGCAAGGAGCCTCACCCGGGGTCTCGGTGGGATGAGCCTGGAAGGGTCTTTACTTTGTGTTTCTGGAGACCCGGGCACATTTATTTTCTGTCAATTACTAATTTCACTGGAACCCCACGAGCTGCAAATGGAACTTACAATTGCATTACTCCCAAAGTGGGGAAGCTTGTTTCTTGCTCTTTACAATGTAGTAAAATCGCTTTTAAAACACCAAGACGGAAAGCTTGTGTTATTAAAATGCATCTATTGCACCCCATTAGTTTTATGATGTCATTTATTATTGTTTTGGTTCTTTATAATGTTATATTCGTAAACCCTATGGAATGGAGATCCCATTAAGCACAACATTGTAGATGGATAGGAAGCTAATGTCAGCGGAGACACCTGGCACCCCAGGATGAGACCAGAGGGAAAGCAAAGCTAGATAGGACATAGAAGTAAAATGCTAGGTGACATCAACCCCGGGCATCATGAACATTAGGTAACCAGGACAAATATTTCTCCATCCACCTTTAAAGGGTTTTTTGTTGTTGTTGTCATTTAAATTTAAGAAGTTAAATATACTTTTAGAAGCTTAACTTCTCCAATTTTTAAAAACAATGACGCAGGAGGTGCTTCAAAAGTGAATATTGCCTGAGCAAGAAAACCAGAGAAGTCTATGAAGTAAAAATAATAACCGAAGACATTGGCAGGAGCGCCCCCTGCTGGAGAATCCATTAAGGTGTGTATGTTCCCCTTCCAAAAAGCAGTTGATGCAGTTACATCAGTAGGCGCTTGCCGTGTATCCTGGGGGCCCAGAGTTTTGCTGGAGGAAGCTGGGATTTCAGGGATATTTGCTGAGGTTCCTGACCCTGGAGACAGGGCTGGCTGGCAGGGCAACCTGAGACCATAAAAGACAGTCCTGTCCTGTGGACGCAGAAGTAGGGAACAGCACACCATCCCTTTGAGGGGAGTTAGAACAGAATTGCATGAGGTCAGGGTCCCCAGCAAGGGAGATACAGAGCTTTTATGTCCATCTGGGGTTACAGTGGGCTAGGATGTAGCCCAACTGGTAGAGAGCCGCTCTGCAGTCTCTGAAGTCCCTAGTTCGATTCCCAGCACCACAAAAATGGGAGAAGGACGTAGCAATCCACTCCTGAGGCAATCCCGAAAAAACAGTCAGCCATTGAAAACCCTATGAGGGTTGCTATGAGTTGGACACGACTCGACGGGACCTAACGAGGGGAGGGGTTAGAGCCACTGTTCAGCAGTTTCCTATAAAATTTAATACACCTCTACCATGCGACCCAGAAGCCCCACTGATAGGTTCACTCAAGAGAAGTTAAAGTATTTGCCCATGGAGCTATAATGCGAATGCTCACAGCAGTTTTATTCCTAGCGTCCAAACATCAGAAACAACCCCAATGTCCATCAACAGATGAATGGAAAATACACGGGTACATCCGTACAATGGAATACTACTCACTTATAAGAAGGAAGCCTGCAGCTGTAGCCCTGTGGCATCCGATCCCATCAGATTTCGGAAGCTAAGCAGGGTCAGGCCTGGTTAGTACCTGGATGGGAGACCGCCTGGGAACACCAGAAGCTGTAGGCTTGGGAGAAGGACCTGGCAACCCCCTCCCAAAAATCAATCTGCCATTGAAAACCCTATGAACAGCAGAGAAGCACTGACAATAGGGTTTCCCCTGTTGTACAGAGGGTTGCTATGAGTTGGATACCAACTCGACGGCACCTAACAACAACAACAACAATAAGAAGGAAAAAAACACATGCCAACACATGTGCCCACACACGCACAGAGATGGGTCTCAGAATCACAAGCTGAGTGGAAGAGGCCCAAGTGAACACAGTGTGTACGGTATGATTCCATATGGAGTTCTAGAGCAAGAATACCGGGTTATAATATAGCAAATAGCATACATGGAGCAGGGGTGAGCAGGCAGAAACTCGTGGAAGTGGTGGAAATGTGTGCAGCTTGAATGTTACGATGGTCACACAGGTACACATTTGTCAAAATCCATCAAATTGCACACTTCATAAAGGACGCAGATAAAGTACACCTCAATTTGTTGTTAGGTGCCGTCGAGTCATGCCTGACAGCGACCCTACGTACAACAGGCGAAACACAATTATCAGTGCTTCTCTGCTATTCATAGAGTTTTCAATGGAGAATTGATTTTTGGGATTGAGTTGCCGGGTCCTTCTCCCAAGCCTACAGTACCCGGTGTTCCCAGGCGGTCTCCCATCCAAGGACTAACCAGGCCCAACCCTGCTTAGCTTCCAAGATCTGATGGGATCAGGTGCCACAGTGCTATGACTGCAGGCATACACCTTAATGGTATAATGTTTTTTTAAAAATACAAGGACCCCCTTCTGATATATTTTGCAGTACTAGGGTTTGAACCTGGGACTATGCATATGCTACATAAGCCCCAGCCCCTTTATTACATTTTATTTTGAGTCAAGGTCTTCCTAAATTACACAGGCTCTCTCTAGCTTCAAACTCGCCATTCTCCTGCCTCAGCCTCCAGAGTCTCTGGGATTATAGGCATGCACAACCACCTGTACCACGGCACCCCACCCTTCTGATGCTTTTAAACACAGATGCTAATGCTTGCCAGCGTATTTATATACAAGTAGAATTTTTAAAAATCTATGCTGCTGTGTGGATGTAGGGGGGAAAGCAAGGGGTGGGGTCCTGGAGTGGGGCCACATTGGAAGTGACTGCAGCCTCCATTGCCATGTGGCTGTGTGACTTCAACTGAGTGAGAGACCCTGGGTCCAGAGCACCCCAGACTCACCCCAGAGCAAAATAATTGAGTGTGGCTGTTTGAAGCCACAGTTTGGGGTGGCTGGTTGGGTGGCATGGGTGAGAGAGACAGCTGGGAAGTTTGGCTTTAGCAAGGACGGCTGCTGTTGCCTGAGATTGGGAGGGCAAGAGGCTGGGGCCTGAGTGTCCATGCCACGCCCTCAGCCCCTCTCCCATTTTCTGGGCCCGCCGCAGCTCTGGGACACTTGCACCTCTGCAGTCACGGTCACAAGGACCCTCTGTGTGGGGTCTTCCTGGCTGCAGAGCGAGGCTCCCTCAGACCCAGCTGAGGGTCTGCACCGTCATGGCCACTCCAGAGCCAGGGGACCTGCTCTGCCACGTGCCTGTCCTGCGGAGCTGAGGGCTCTCAGACTCCGTCAGTAAGGAGCCAGGTAGCCCAGGTGAAGCCCACATGCACAGAGGTGTTACCACCTGGCGGGATGAAATCATGCCGATGGGAAGCTGAGGCCTCCTCCCCTGCAGACAGACGCCCCCAGGGTAACACAGGCCGCACATCTTCTCCCCACGTCCTCTGACGGTGGCTCCAACCAATGACGCATGAACCCACGCGGGCCAGCTCAGCAACTGACTCTCTCATGCTTCTCTCCCTCTGCGTGGTTCTCTGTCAGGCATAACCTCCGGAAGCACAACCCTCGGGGACCAGGGAACCTGCGCGGGCAAGTGGGGGCCGCTGCCTGGTGTTGCCTCTGCGTGGGGTCCTCCTGCGTGGGCGCGTGGCTGACTCTCCATCTCCACAGGCCTTTGCTCCGGGACATCTCTGGGGTGTTTGTGCTGACCAGGCCACTTAAGAAATTGCAGCTCGTCTCCGTACCCACCCACACTCCCAGATTGTTCTTTTTCTGTTTTTTTTTTTAATTAATTAATTAATTTTTTTATTTTTGGTACTGGGGGTTGAACCCAGTGCCTCACGCCTGAATGCTTTGTAAGTGCTGGACCACTGAGCTGCACCCCAAGCCCTTTTTTTTTTTTTTTTTTACTTTTTTGAGACAGGGTCTCGCTAAGTTACGCAGACTGCCTCTGGTCTCAAACTTGCGATCCTCCCACCTCTGCCTCCCGAGCCACTGGGATTACAGGCTTGCGCCACTACACCCGGCTTTTTTTTTTTTTTTTTAACAGCAGCCTCTAACATACTTCATAATTTATTAGTTTATATTTATTATTTGTTGTCTGCCTACAAGAACATAGGCTATGACTATCCAAACGGACCATGGTTCTGTTGTTGTTGTTGTTAAGTGCCGTCGAGTCGGTATCTGACTCATAGCGACCCTCATAGGGTTTTCAATGGCTGAGTGCTTCGGGATTGCCTTGGGAGTGGATTGCCAGGCCCTTCTCCCATTTTTGCAGTGCTGGGAATTGAACTCGGGGCCTCAGAGACTGCAGCGCAGCGCTCTACCCACTGAGCTAAATCCCAGCCCCCACCATGGCTCTACCCTTTATAAAAACAGGACTCCTCCCCTCGGCCTGAAGCCAGTTGGCTACCCAGGAAACCACCTCCTCTGCACAATGACCAGGCCAGAAGGCAACCTGCTGGGACGCAGTCTCTGCGCCTGGCAACCCTGGGGCAACCCCCAGGGGGCCAGCAATCCTTCCTGGACTTCATGAATACTAGGTGGCTTCCCTAGTTTTTATTTACATTTCTAACTGAAGACTAGCCAGAAACAACCAAATACACTCCCAAAGCAGCCACAAAAAGAACTGATGCTTTTGAATTATGGTGCTGGAGATGTCTATTGAATATACCATGGACTGCCAGAAGAATCAACAGTTCTGTCTTAGAAGAAGTGCAACCAGAGTGCTCCTTGGAAGAAAGAACGGCCAGACTGCGTCTTACATATTTTGCACATGTATTCAGGAGAGATCAATCCCTGGAGAAAGACATCATGTTTAGGAGAGTGGCAGGTCAACAAAAAAAGGAAAACCCTCCACCAGATGGATTGACACAGTGTCTGCAACAATGGGCTTAAGCATAAACAAGATCGTGTGCCTGGCACAGAATGGGGAAGTGTTTCAATCTGCTGTACACAGGGTCGCCATGAGTCGGACTCTACTTGACGGCACCTAACAACAACAACAAGAAGCAGCCACACAGATACCTCCAGCTTCCCAAGCTAACACCCTGCAGGCCCTGCTGGGGCTACCCCTTCTTCCATGATAAACTCCGTCTGCCCTGGATGCCTGCCAAATGCAAAGGACAGTGGCTGATCCATTGGCAGAGCAGGCTCTGAATAAACGGCTTTTGCCTGGTCTCATCTGGCCGGCCTGTGATTATGTTCACATCACACAGGGGCAGGGGCTCTGCCTGGGCTTTTTCTTTCTACCGATGTAACCCCCAGAACTCTGCCTGGCACCAAATAGGAGCTCAGTGATGATGAACAAATGACTAGCAAAGTCCCAAGAACTTCTCTATACAACCTCGGGAGAATAAGTGGATAATTTGTGATTTATTCATGTTATGAAAGCAACTCCATGCAAAAACTAATAAAATGAGTGAACTGGATCTCAAAATATCAAAATGAATTCATATAAACACTGTAAGCCTGTAGCTGTAGCCCTGTAGCGTCCCACTGTGATGTCTGACCTCGACAGATCTCAGAAGCTAAGCAGGGTCGGACCTGGTTAGTACTTGGATGGGAGACCACCTGGGAATACCAGGTGCTGTAGGTTTGGGAGACAGACCCGGCAACCCATTCCCTGAAAACAATCTGCCATTGAAAACCCTATGAGTAGCAAAGAAGCACTGACAATAGTGTTTTGCCTGTTGTACATAGGGTTGCTATGAGTCGGACACTCACTCGATGACATCTAACAACAACACACAGTATAATGCTGACAAAAGCAAGCAGTTTACAGAGCATGCATGAACCATGATACCATTTAAACAAAGGTTAAAAAGCCAGCATAACATGGAAAGGTATGTGAAAGAATAATCCCACGCCCAGGAGTGACCCCCACCCACTTTATGAGGTGGTTGCCCAGAGATGGGGAAAGAAAATGGTCGGTAGGGGGTGGCTGGCAGACGTACTTTATATCAACATGTGTATTTTTCTTCATAAGAAATGCAATTAAAAATGATGACAAAATGTGAAGATTTGTTAAATCTGGTGATGAGTCTCAAGGTAACTGGGATTTTTTTGTACTTTTTGGTGTGTGAAATATTTTGAATTTGAGAAATGATAATATGAAATAATGAAGTAATGGTTCAAAATTCAGATTAAAATGTGAGCCCTGTGATGATGGAAGAGGAGTGGTGATGTCCTCCAGGGTACCACAGGACTGAAGAAAGGGTGACCACTGATGTCCCTGAGTCCGCTTCCTCCACCCCCACCCGCACGCCCAGCCCAGGGACACAAATTTGCCCCACTGTGCGTGGTTTCATTGGCAGAGTTCCTGACAAGTCCTTCTCTTCCCACCCGAGCCCCCTCTCTAGCCCAGGACCTTGGACCTTTCCCGCAAGTGGACAGGACTTTCTGGGGGCTTCTGGGCAGGCGTGGCTGGTGGGGGGACTCAGGAGAGGCATTTTCCTGTGCACACTCCTGGCATGGCCTGAGAGCCTGTGGACCTCGGTGGGCCTGGGTCTGATGACTCCCAAGAACCAAAGCAGCTTGCGGGAGTGCAGCGTGTTATCGAGCAGACACACGTATACACCCATGCACACATGTGGGCACATATGCCCCAGTACACACACACACACTCACGTGTGTACACATACACATGCACGTGCACACTGCATACGTCCACTGCCGTGACATTCTGGAAGAGGGGAAACTGAAAGGTTCCAGGACAGAGGAAAAGCGGCCAGGGGTTGGAGTGGAGAGGGTTTTCTGGCACAGGTGCAGGCCCAATGGGATTATGAGAGGAGGTGGAAGTGTTCTAGAAATTGGCCATGGTGGTGGTTACATCACTGTACGCATCTCACATTTCCTTTGTTGTTAGGTGCCATCAGATCAGTGTCCAACTCATAGCAACTCTATGTACAACAAGCGAAACACTATTGTCAGTGCTTCTCTGCTGTTCATAGGGTTTTCAATGGCAGATTGATATTTGGGAGTGGGTTGTTGGGTCCGTCTCCCAAGCCTACAGCATCTGGTGTTCCCAGGCTGTCTCCCATCCAAGTACTAACCAGGCCCGACCCTGCTTAGCTCCCGAGATCTGACGGGGTCAGACATCACAGTGGGATGGCTGCAGGCGCACATTTCCTTAGGACTCATCAAACCACATGCATACAAGGAATGAATCTTGCAATATGCAGATCGTCCCCCAGTAAACTTGATTTGAATGAACTGACGTTTCTAACCATAAAAAAGATCTTGTGCTCTGACCTGGGTCTTCTGGTAAACTACCCGCTGATCTGGTGCACATAGGGGTTCATGGTTTCTGGTGAGAACAAGAGGATTTCCTTATGTCTGTTGATTGTTAGAAATGCCTGTGGCCCCTGATGGGGGTAGGAGAGGAGGTGGCAGTCAGGCAGGGGACAGAGGGTGTGCAGGCAATGGTGACTCCATCAACAGATCCCAAGTCACTGCTGGTGAGGATGGTCCCTGGAACCTTCATACTGTCATCCCTAGTGAAAAGTACAGAGCACAGGAGGACACCAGCCAGGGCCACTGGCGATCTCTGAGGTCCATCCAGGGTGTGTGGCGGAGACCATAATTCCTACTTCACAAGAATACGAGGTCCCCTCCAGCATCAAGTGATACAGATTCCGCGGCATGGTGTTGTCATCACACTCTGGCGTGGACCTGAACTTCACCACCTGCACTAAGAAAGGTACATTGATTTTACTATGGGTTTCCTTGCCTTCTAGAGCAGTCGAATGCCTTTTCAAGTTGTTGGTCTTCCGGTTTCTTTGCCACGAAGTGAGTCTTCACTTTCTTTGTCCATTTCTGCTGAGGGGTTTGCCGTTTTAAAAATTGTTCCATAGGGGTTCTTTCTGTATACTGGATACTAATCTTTAGTCAGTCAGGTGAATTCAAAATGTCCTTTCTAATATGTTGCTTGACTTTTTTTTTTTTTTTTGTGGTACTGGGGGTTGAACCCAGGGCCTCACACCTGCATGCTTTGCAAGTGCTGGACCACCGAGTTGTGCCCCCAGCCCATTTTTCTTTTTTTTTTTTTCTTTTTTTTTTTTTACTTTTTTTGAGACAGGTCTCGCTAAATTATGCAGACTGCCTCTGGTCTCCAACTTGAGATCCTCCCACCTCCACCTCCCGAGCCACTAGGATTACAGGTGTGTGCCACAGTGCCCGGCTTCTGTTGCTTGGCTTTTAACTTTGCTTATAAAGTCTGTCTCACAGAATATTTTATCAGATTTTCCAGTATGCTTTGTGTTTCATTCAGCAATTCTTTCCCTATACTGGTGTTCCCTAAGTATCCAATACTATTTTCTTATGTATGTATAACATATAAAGAAGTCTGTTTCCAGCCTATTTTCTCTAGTGGTTGACTTATCTAAACATAGCTTATAAATAAATGCTCCTTTAAATCCAATATAAATATATTTTAACATATTAATATATATTGAAAACATGCATTTTTTAACATAATATTTTTATGTTTTATGCTGTGTATGCAAATGGATTATGTTGAGAAATTACATTCTTAACTCACAAATTTATTAATTTCATTCATCTGAGTAGACCCAGCTGAAGACAGAGGAATGTCATCTTTTCTCTGTGATTTTGAATAGCTTCTAAGGCCACAAGACCAAACTACTGCCTCTCACTCCTAACAGGGCCTTCAGGAAGAATTAAGATATTTGGGGGTCACCCTCCTAAGCAACTAAGTAGGAAATATTGGACTGATAAGTTTGTTGTTGTTAGGTGCTGTCGAGTTGTTTCTGACTCATAGCAAGGATTTTCAATGGCTGATTGTTTTAGGATTGCCATGGGAGTGGATTGCCACATCCTTCTCCCATGTTGGCAGTGCTGGGAATTGAACTCAGGACCTCAGAGACTGCAGAGCAGCGCTCTACCCACTGAGCTAAATCCCAGCACTTATCTATAAAGTGAATTTTTTCTTAATAGTTATGACATAGTACCACAAATCTTATGAGAGTTTGCCTATCATGTTATTTAGTTTTTCTTTTAGAATTTCCTAGCATTTCCTAAGTGGGCATCCAGTCATGAGGTTTAACGTTACAAATTTCTGGAATGTGGAGTAATGTACCCAGTTTTCAAATTTTAAAAATTTATATGGGAGAATTATTGCAGTGAGAATTATAGCACAACTTGGTTTTTTTTGTTGTTGTTGTTGTTGTTTGTTTGTTTGTTTTTAGGATCCTGAAATATGATGTACTTGAGAAAGAATCTCTATGTCTTTTCTTTCTGTATTTTATGCTTTGGGACTTAGACTTGGGAGCAACTGAGGTTGCTCCCCACCATCCCCACCTGCTGGTGTGGGAACTGTTCCCTCCCTGGAGCATGGGTGGGAGCTGTGGCCTGTTTAAACCGACAGAGGACAGCAAAGGAGATAGTATGTCTCTCCTGTGACGAGGGCACTTTTTATTGCGCTCCATCACAGCTGCCTTGCTTCGGTCCCTTTCTCCATTGCTGTCTTTGAAGAAGCTGCCACGGGTCCGACAGACAAAATGACACACATTGTGTCTGTGCTCAGAAGGAGCTCTCTGAATCAAGCCCCGAAGGTACCCCAACCCGGGAGACACCACAAAGTCAGCCTGTGAGGCCCCGAGCAGCAGACCCTGCTGAGCAGGGCCTGAACTTCTAATCCAGAGAAACTACAGATAATAAACATTGTTTTCAGTTGAAATGTTCATGGTAATTGTTATGTAGCCATGCAAAACTAATGCATGAACTCAGATTATTTCTGAAAGCCATTTTCCTGGCTAATGCATCTGTTGGTTGGAATGTTCCAACCAATTCCGTTCAATTCGTATTTATCCTGATAAGAGATATGAGAATGTTTACATTAACTCTTTCCCAGGGCCTCTTGCATTAACTTGAGTAGAAGGCTTATAAGTGGTTCTAGAACATACACTCATTTCTGCTTTTCCCTGCCTGTTTTCTTTGCTCTCAAACTCAGATCCCTTGAGCTTGCAGCTCTGGGATGGAAGGGTTGTCTTTCTAGCTCTCTGTTATAACCTCAGCATCCAGTGAGGGCCTGGTACACAGTAGGCTCAGTAAATATTTGTTTTAAAAATAGACAAATGAACAGAGTTGTCATTCTTATTATCATGACCATGGTTTTTTATCTCGGTGCTACAGTTTGAATAGTTAATGTCACTAAACCCAAAAGCCCATGTGTAAAAGGCTTGGTCACCATCCTGTGGCACTATTGAGAGGTAGTAGGATCTTTAGGAGGTGGGGCCTAGTGGGAGAAAGTTAGATCATTGGAGGGGGGGTGTCCTCAAAGGGGACATTAGGACCCTGCCTCTTCCCCTCTCTCTTGCATCCTTGCTGCCATAATATGAGAAGCTTCCTTTGTCATGTACCTCCTACCATGATGGGCTGCCTCGCCACAGGCCCAAAGCACAGGGCCAACTGACTATGGATTGAAACCTCCGAAATCCTGAGCCAAAAAAATCTTTCCTTTTTATAAGTTGATTATCTCAGGTATTTTGTTACAGTGATGGAAAACTAATACTCCTAGGCTTTATGGTGGGTGTTTTATGAATGTTATCTCCCTCAGCCTTGGTAGGTACGAGCTATTGGCCTCTTTGACAAGTAGGGAAGCAGTAGTCCTATGAGTTTATAGACTGCCCAATATCCAACAGAGATTAGTAGCCGGGGCTAGGAATCAGGCCTTTTCTCTATAAAACATATTTGAACACATGCACATAGACACATATATGTATACATGTGTATGTTTGTTTGGTTTTATTAGGTTCTGTCTAGTCGGGTCCAACTCATAGTAACGCTATGCAAAACATTACCCGACACTGTGCCATGTGCATAATCTTTCTAGGTTTGAGCCCATTGTTGCAGTCACTGTATTTATTCACATTTTAGTCATGCCACATCAGCAATTGGAGTTCCCAGGGGCTTTACTCCATTTCCATTATTAAAGTTGATTCTACTTTGAGGAGATAATCCTTCCCCAGACATTTACTGAATGCCTTCTAGCCTGGGGGGATCATTTTCTGACACTATATTTGACAGTGCTTCTCTGCTATTCATAGGGTTTTTAATGGCTAATTGTTTTAGGAGTGGGCTGTCAAGTCCTTCTCCTCAGTTTGCCTTAGTCTAGAAGCTCAGCTGAAACCTGTCCACCATGCGTGGCCCTGCTGGTATCTGAAATACTGGTGGCACAGCTTTCAGCATCACAGAAATATGCAAGCCCCCACAGCACCACAAGCTGACAGATGCATGGGGGATATATGTGTATAAATGTCTATATTTCTGCTAAACATTATATTTTTATTTGCTAAACTTTTATATGCATCCAGGCATATTTATGTAAATTCAGTAAAAAGATAGAGATTCTCTTCTATCCACACTAATCTATTCCCTTCAAAGGGCTTACAGTTTTTCAAAGACCACTACAGGAAAAGTTTCTATCTTAAACAGAAATGGAACCCAAGGACATATAGAAAAATACTATATAGTAAAAGATAGAGAAGACTTGGATGGGAAACTTAGTTGGGAAGGGGGGAGGGGGGGAAACATAGAGGAGGGTAAGGGGTAACCTATATGAATAATGCTTATCAAATTGCATATATGAAAATTGTCACAATGAAAAGCATGTCAAAATGAATTGCATTATGATGTACATTAAAAATTTCTAAAAAAAAAAAAAAAGGGCTTACAGTTTTTGCAGTTCCATGTGACCTGAGGTTGGGGTTCCCTACTTCTCCTGTCCCCTGCGAGTACTCCTATGGACTGTAGGTGGCGCTAGAGCCCTTGTCACGGTCTGGTTTTCCTAGGCTCCTTAGAAATGTCTCACTCCCAGTGTCCTTGGCTCTTTGGAGAGCGCACATTTTCTCACGATTAGTACAGATGGGTGGTCCTATTATGGCCGATTCTTCATCTGTGAATTATTTAGTGTGAAGAGAAATGCTTGCACATGCTCATTTTCTAATAGCGATTTAGAAACCTTTTGTGGTAACCTCTGGGTGGGAAATCGGAAAGGCTGAAAGGCTCTTCACAAATCTGCTGTCTGCTGGTGAATTTCAGCAGGCAGGGAAGGGGAGCCGCAGTTACGGAGTGCCTACGCTGTAACTACATGCTGACTTGACTCACTGGTGTCCCAATGTCCTTATGCAGGAAGTTCTGTGATTATGCCTCTCACAGAGGAAGGAACGGGCCCAGAGAGGAAAACTCTACTCAAGAAAGCTAAGGGTGGGGGCCGCTCCTGGTTAAAATTCAGCACCGGAGACAGCTTGCACCAGGGTCCCGGGCCAGCCTCATCCCACCTCAGGCCCTGCCTACCAGGAGAGGAGAGCAGAGATCGCCTTGGAATTCCTCGCTGATATCACTTGTTTCATTTTTTTATCATTCCCAAGAACAAACGCCTGCAGCCATAGCCCTGTGGCATCCGATCCTGTCAGATCTCGGAAGCTAAGCAGGGTCGGGCCTGGTTAGTACCTGGATGGGAGACCGCCTGGGAACACCAGAAGCTGTAGGCTTGGGAGAAGGACCTGGCAACCCCCTCCCAAAAAGCAATCTGCCATTGAAAACCCTATGAACAGCAGAGAAGCACAGCCAATAGTGTTTCACCTGTTGTACATAGGGTCGCTATGAGTCGGATACCAACTGGAATAACACCCAACAACAACAACAACAACAACAACAACAACAAGAGCAAACAGCACAGCAATGGAGATGCTCTGTCATCTCATTCCGGCTGGTGTGATCTAAGGAATCACAGGGTATCCGATGTGCCCACTGGGGTTGTGGCCTCTCCTGTTGGGGGGGAGGTGGGGTGGCCACCATCCACAACCTAGGGGGGTGTGCAGGTGCCTTGGGGGACTAAGTGATGTCTTGGTTGAGTGTTGGGGGAAAAGGTGTATTTGCTGTTGTCAGTAATTTCTGTGACATTTTAAAGAAAAGACCCTAGAGACACTAGATGAAAAGGTGCTATGGTTTGGACCTGAAATATCCCCCCAAAGCTTGTGTGTTGAAGGCTTGGTCCCCAGTGCAGCAGCGAGCAGAGGTGGGGCCTGTGGAGGGCAATTGCATCCTGAGGGCTCTGACCTCGTGAATGGATAAAACCGTTTGTAGATTCGTAGCTTCATGGGCTATAGGAAGGTGATGGAAACTAGGAGGTGGGACCCATTTGGAGGAAGGAAGTGGGTCATTTAGGGTGTGACCTTGAGGGGTATTTTATCCCTGGTCCTTTCCCCTTCTCCCTGTCTTTCTGCTTTCCGGCTACCATAAGTTGAGCAGCTTCGCCATGAAGTTCTGCCTCCACACAGGCATCAAAGTCCACGGACCAACCACAGACCGAAAGCTCCAAAACCGTGAGCCAAATAAACCTTTCCTTCTGTAAGTTGATTTTTAGCTCAGGCATTTTGTCATAGCAAAGGGAAGCTGGCTAACGCAAGAGGGATCCAATGACACAAGAGAGAGGGGCCAGCAAGATTCAAAGCTGGAGCTGTTAGATTTCACACGAAGGCCAGCATGAGTAGTTTTTAACTCTGATTTCAGTAGGGCTCCATGGCAAGGGGATCGGTGGGGGAAACAGCCAAGGCATCCACTTCTTCCAACGTTAAGGGGAACACAGACTGCCTTTCCCAATCATCCAGCCCTGTAAGTTTGGTCTTCCAGGAAGACAAACAGCTGACACTCCCCCTTTTGGAATTATGTAACCCAAATTAGTCAGTTCTAGTAAATTTAGAAATTTCCCAGGAAACGGAGTCTCTTTTCCATTAGATCCATATGCTTGCCAGAAGCAAACAGAGGTCATAATAAAATATTGAATTAGACAAGCAATGTGAATTGAGTTACACTAATTTCAGTTGTAGCAAAACCACAAGTTGTCATTTACTTGATGAAGAAAGGCGTATTGAGGCGGAACTTTATGACTGACGTGTTAGGTATGAGGTGAATGGCTTCTGATGGTGAAATCTTTGTGAAGTGAGGGGGGTGGTATATTGCCTTAACATTTGTAATCACCCTCTTATGAGACCACAGATTATTTATAATTTAGTTACTGAATCGTCTAAATGATGTTGTTAAGCCTTTTTTTTTTAAGCTGAATCACTTAACCAGGAGAGATTCAGCCACTTCTATAACCATGATTTCTCCAGAATCAATGCCTACTACTCTCTCAGGGAGACTGTCTAGGTGTTTACACCTCAGGAACACCTAATGGGGGAGGATAAGCTCCCACCCCTGTAACATATCAAAGGCAAAGACTGTTAGCAGTGTGCAGGTCATGTTTAGAAAGTGCTCAATTGATGTTGATGGACTTAAGATTTTGGGTGAGTTTAAAAACATAGCTTGCAGGATACTTAGACCTTGTTTCCGTGTATCTTCTATGTCTCAGAGATCTTCCCTATAGGTTTATTAGGGCAGGGGAGGGCCTTCATTACACATTAAAATTAAGAGTGGAATAGTACAAATACATGAGTGTTTAAAACTTTTCATTCCTTTTCACTTTTAGAAACACACAGAGACTCATACAGTCTATCATCAGTTTATTACTTATCAAATATATAAATTTTTTTATCGGAAATTTTTAATGTATACCTTAATGTGATTCATTCTGACATGCTTTTCATTGTGACATTTCCATATATGCATTTTGTTGTACATTATTTATACAGGTTCCCCCATACCCTCTTGTACACTTCCCCCCATCCCACCCCCCCATCAAAGACTTCTCTACCATTTACTCGTCTTTGTATGGTAATATTTTTCTATATATCCTTGGGTTCCAGTTCTGTTTAAGTGTAGGTGTAAATTTAATGATGAACCAGGCAGCTCCAAACATCAGGACTCAATCTTCTGGCGCTCACAGCCTCACAGAAGGACAGTCAATCAAATAGGTGCAGAGTGGACAAAAGTTGGTGATAGAAGGTGCCTTGGGATCTAGGGACAATAAGAGGTAGACCAGAAGTCTGAAGCTCCAAGCAGGCTCTCAAGGAAGGCGTTGATACTGGGATGAGCATCCATGGCTTCCACACACACAAAGGACTCGGCCACCCCCATGCCAGGCTGCTCCCAGGGATGGTGTTCTGCAAAACCCGCCAGGAAGATGCCACTGCCACTTCTGGGTCTGCCTGGTCTTGGGTGGCCCAGATGACTCTTCTTCTCTTTTGTTCTTTGCCCATAACGTAAGTTCATTTGGAAGTGTTCTTGCTGCTGTATCACTCTGGTGACATAAATGCCCAGGTGAGTTTGCACAGACACAGAGCAGCTGAGACCACAGACTTTTATTGCCTCCCAGTCCTGCAGGCTGGTGGTCTGGGTGCAGGTGCCCACAGGGCTGGCTTCTCCCTGGCCCCCTCTCTCTTTGGCTCCTAGGTGGCCGCCTTCTCCTAGTTCTTCTTCTTGTCTTCTTCTGTTCATATCTGTGTCTTGGTGCCTTCTTATGAGGACACCAGTAGCAAGGGATCTGGGCCCACCCTAGTGACCTTGTTTAGCCTTAATTACACCTTTAAAGACTCTGTTTGCACAGTCACCTGAGGTATTAGAAGTTAGGATCTCAATGGATGAATCTGGGGGCTGGGGTTGGGGGCAGGAGACACAGTTCTGTCTATAACGTAAAATACTTTTCCTAATATGTTGCTCCAAAAGAAGTTTTATTTTCCTTCGGAACTTGGGGTTGAACCCAGGGCCTGGCGCTCACATGCTTTGGAAGTGCTGGAACACTGAGCTGCACCCTCAACCCATTTTTTAACTTTTTGAGACAGGGTCTTGCTAAGTTATGCAGACTGCCTCTGGTCTCGTACTTGAGATCCTCCTGCCTCCGCCTCCTGAGCTGCTGGGATTACAGGCATGCGCCACCATGCCTGGCCACTGGAAAAAAATTCTTAAGTGCAGTAATAAACACATTTTCTCTTGAGCCTTTAGGATCACCGTCAGTCAAACGTAATTAAATTAATTTTCCAGTCAGTGTGTGCCTCTGCCCTACAGTAGTCCTCCATTCTTCTCACTGAGTCTACACAACAGAGCCCAGAAGGTGTCTCCTTGCCCCGTCCCTGTCAATTCCCTTTATATGCTTCTGGTGAGGAAGGAAGAGAAGTCTTCTGAGCGCGTTTGCATTGTACCTTTAAATGAAGACATGGAAGCAGACACTGTGAAGCCAGGCCACATTCCACGTTCACGGGAAATAAAGCGAGTGTCCGGTCAGCGTGGCCCAGCACGTGTGCGCATGCGCCCAGCCACTCTCTCACAGTACCTGATGTGGAATGCGGGGGCGAGCGAGGGAAGGGCACTCAGTCAACACCATTGTAATATTGGGGATGAGAAGGAGGTTGCCCTTTAAATGGGTGTCAGTGCTTTGTATTGAATTGAAAAATCACGCATTGCCTTAAACACTCCTCCTCTTCCCTACTTGGCTGTGACTTACATCATGCTCGCTGACATAAAAATGACTGTCCAGACCAGAGATTCCTCACTCTGACATCTGTCCAAAAACATTCTCTCTGCAACTCGTGGCTGTAAGTACTTGTTTTAATGGCATCGCCTCCTTCTTCCTACTGGCGTCTTCTTATAGAGGAGCCAAGGGAAAGGGAAATATTTCTCCAGGGAGCACGGGAGATGCAGAATCATTTTCCGTCAAGTGATTTGCTAACTTTCAGAACTCAGTAGAAAACAGACATCGACAGGCACTACAATCAGGAAACCCTAGTTTTCACTGTGTTTGTAAAAACTCTGGTCTGTGTTGGGAAGAAGCAGAGCCAGCTAGTGTCAGAGTGTGTAGGTTTTTTTTTTTTGTTTGTTTGTTTGTTTTGTGTGTGTGTGTGTGGGGGGGGTACTGAAGGTTGAAACCAGGGCCTCGTGCTTGCGTGCTCTGCAAGTGCTGGACACTGAGCTGCACCCCCCAGGCCTTTTTTTTTTTTTTTTTTTTTTACTTTTATGAGACAGGGTGTTGCTAAATTTCACAGACTGCCTCTGGTCTTGAACTTGCGATCCTCCTGCCTCCGCCTCCTGAGCCGCTGGGATTACAGGCTTGCGCCTCCATGCCCGGCACATAGAGTGTGTAGATTCTTTATCAGCAAGGACGTCTCTCCTGCAATGAGTGGCTTCAGACTTCCCATGTGGAGGCAGTCAGGTGACTAGGGTTCCCCAAATGTCCCTGGGATCGTGGCATGTGCTTCCAGGAGCTCAGAGGCTGGGAGAGACTGAATTTCTTACCATGGAATCGGGCTGTGCGACAGCAAAAACATCACAGACAGAGGCCACCCCCCTGTCATGCACAGCGCACCGGCCTCTGGTCTTGAAATCTTCCCCAAGGACCCAGAAATGATCCGCGGCCCTGAGATGTTCCACCTCTCTGTAACCAGGCATTATTTGTGATACAGTTACTAAGTATTCTAAATGACTGGGATATAAAGTCATCTTACATTTAGTGCAGCCCAGTGGGACGTTTGAGAGAGATCAACAATTTTATCCCACCCATCCTCCCCAAGCATACAAAGCAAAGCAAAACAAAAGATAGGCAACATACTTTCGAAAAGTAAATCGAGATTTCTTTGCCCAACTACAAGCAAAACAGGTTATAGAGACTTCTGCTTCTGGGGAATGGAGTAAGTGCACATTTCTCAATTCCTTCCAAAACAGACAACTGAAATTCCTGCTGGTTATGTATAAAACAAACACAAGAATACTCCAATTGGCACAGAAAAGAAGGCAGGCTGTTTAAAGACTCTGGAACCCAAGGAATGACTTGGAGATGAATTTTCTGAGTCCTCTTGCCTCAGATATCTTAGGTTGGGTCCTGGAGATGCCAGCAATCTGCAAGCACCAATGTGCACAGTTCAAAAAAAAATGTTCTACCTGAAAGACTGTTGCCTGTATTCAGGAAGGGAGGAGCCTAGTACAAAAGATGGTCCAATAATTGCTGTGTTCAAGCCAAATGCCACAGGGAGACCTGTAGCCTTCTTTTCGCACTCTTGTCTGCTGAGTTGGCAGCCTCGACTCCCACCCAGGATACGGCTGACAAGGTGCCTCGACTCCCAGCCGGGGTGGTATGAGAGGAGAAGGGGGACTTTTGTTCCTGCTGGTTGGTAACTGGCCATCACTGGGCAACACCCCTCCTGCACAATCACAGTCAGATCAATCGTTAATGATTTTTATAACCCAACCAACCATCCAAGCACTCACCCATGTGGCCAAATGACTTAGGTGCCAGGTAGCATCAGTGGAGATCACAGGAGCCTGTGCGTCCACCTCTACTCAGGGAGGATGGGGGGCGTGTCCCTTCCTTTCCTTGTATGGTGATGTCAGAGAGGCTTAGAAGAAAGTCAGGACCTGACCACCAAAGAGCAGGGGAAAATGTCAAGAAAGGTGTGGGGGGCTTGAGCTTCCTCCCCTGTCCAGCAGTGTGGCGGTAACAAGGTGGCCTCCACTCTCAGAGTCAATGGAGGCCAAGCAGAGACCCTAGACGTCTGCCCTGCCTGGCAGCAACAAACACGTACCTCCCTTTCTTTGCCCACCAGAGCCATATCAGAAGAGGCGTTCCAGAGCATGGATGGCTTACAACATCATACCTACCAGAACCAGGTCTCAACCAAATACCACTTCAGTACAAGAACCTCACCTCGGCTTGAATGAAGAAAACACAACAGATGATATCATCAAGATGGCGCAGATGTGAGAATTACCTGGCAATCATTTACAACAACCGTCATAAAATACTCCAGCAAGGAAGTATAAACCCTCTTGAAATGAACGGAAAAATAAAAGGTCTCAGTATCTTTATAGATGATATAAAGAACTAAATGCCTACAGCCATACTACTGTGGCATTGGATCCCTTCAGGTCTCAGAAGCTAAGCAGGGTTAGGCCCGGTTAGTACTTGGATAGAAGACCACCTGGGAACATCAGGTGCTGTGTAGGCTTGGGAGAAGGACTCGGCAACTCACTCCCCCCAAAAAACAAAACAAAACAAAACAAAACAAAACAAACAAATGAAAACAATCAGCCATTGAAAACCCTATGAATAGCAGAGAAGGACTAACAATACTGTTTCATCTGTTGTACATAGGGTCGCTATGAGTTGAACACCGACTCGATGGCACCTAGTAACAACAATAGCAAAGAACTAAATGGAAATTTCAGAACTAAAACATACAATGACCAAAATTTTTAAAAAACTCAATGAATGAACTCAACAACAGAATAAAGAAGAAAGAGAAAAGAAACGTGAAGATAAAATAACAGAAATTACCCAACTTCAACATCATGGAGAAAAATAGATGGAAATAAAAAAGAAGAGACTCACAGACATGTGAGACCATGATATGAAATCTAACATTCATGTAATTTGAGTTCCAGAAGAAGAGAAATATAATGAGGTTGAAAAAGCATGCAGAGAAATAATGACTAAAAAATACCAATGTTTAGTTTTTTAAAAACCCCATGAACCTAGAGATTAATAATGCTGAGCCAACATGACAAACTAAAGAAATTCACTCACAGACACATCACAGCCAGACCTCCAAAAACTAAAGACAATTAGAAAATCTTTTCTTTGCTTTGCTTTTTTTTTTTTTGGTGGTACTGGGGGTTGAACCCAGGGCCTCTCACTTGCATGCTCTGCAAGTGCTGGACCACTGAGCTGCACCCCCAGTCCGGTTTTTTACTTTTTGAGACAGGGTCTTGCTAAGTTATGCAGATTGCCTCTGGTCTCCAACTTGTGATCCTCTTGCCTCTGCCTCCCAAGCAGCTGGGATTACAGGCATGCGCCACTGTGCCTGGCGACAATTAGAAAGTCTTGAAGGAAGCCAAGGAGAAATGACACATGCCTTATAGGGGAAAAACAACCTAAATTGTTTGTATGTCACATCAGAAACCAAAATAGCCAGAAGGACGTGCCACGACATTTTTCAGTGCTCCGAAAGAAAGATCGTTTCAATTCAGAATCTTATATCGAGAAAAAAAGTCCTTTGGGAATGAATGTGGAATAAAGATAGTCTCTGATCAAGGAGGGCTGGGATTTAGCTCAGTTGGTAGAGCGCTGCACTGCAGTCTCTGAGGTCCCGAGTTCAATTCCCAGCACCACAAAAATGGGAGAAGGGCCTGGCAATCCACTCCCAAGGCAATCCTGAAACAGTCAGCCATTGAAAACTCTGTGAGGGTCGCTATGAGTCAGATACCGACTCAACGGCATCTAACAATAACAACTGATGAAAGAAAACAGAGCGAGCTTGCAGCCAGCCAGCTCGCTCTGGAAGAATGGCCAAGGAAGCTCTCTAAACAAAAAAGAAATGATAAAGAATACTGAATGTCTAGAAGGAAGGGAAACCGTGGCCACAGCATAGAGAAAGCCAACAGACCTTTTTCTCCATGAGTTTCTTGCATTATATTTGGTGGTTGAGCCAAAAGTTATGTCACTGTTTAATGTGGTCCTCCACATAGGTAGAGATGATATTTTAAACAGTGATATAAATTGTAGGGGGTAAAGAAGTATAAGGATAGTATGCTTTCTTCTTTCTTTCTGGCCATGCTGAGGATGGGACCAGGGCCTCATACTTGCTAGGGAAGTACTCTACCATTGAGGTAACCCTAGCCCAGAAAGTGTGTTTTCTTTGCCTCTTTTTAATTGGAAGAAGGTCAACACCAGTAAGACTTCCATTGATGAAATAATGCTCAGAGCAACAGCTAAAAGTTATAAAACAAAGAGGCACAGTCAAAATTACAGAAATAAATACAAAACAAATTCTAAAAATGGTTAACTACCCAAGAAAGACATCAAAAAGAAAATTGAGAAATGAAAAATGGAAAAGAAAATGACTGTGCTCAACATGCACTGGAAATTCTAGGCACTGTGGGAAGCAAGAAAAGGAAACGCAAGTCAGAGACCAGAAGGAACAATATAAAATTTCTCTTCTTTGCAGATAACATGATGGTTTATGTAGGAAGTCGCAAGGAAGATGCAAAAACAAACAAATTTAAAAAACAATAGGCCAGTGGCTATGTCTCCTGCCTCTAATCCCAGGCACTCTGGGAGGCTGAGGCAGGAGAATCGTGACTTACAGGCCAGAGGCAGCCTGTGCAACCTTAGTGAGACCCTGTCTCAAAATAAAAAGTAAAAAATGTGCAGCTCAGTGGTAAAGCGCTTGCAAAGCATGTATGAGGCCTTGGGTTCAGACCCCTAGTACTGAAAAGACTACAACAAAACCCCTAGTAGCTCAGTGGTAGAGCACTTGGCTAGTAAGCACAGTGCTCTGGGTTTCAGGCTTAGCACAACACACGTTAAAAAAGATATAGATACATAAAATGAAGAACCTCAACTTAAACCCCACACCTCATGTGAAAACTCACTCAGATCATAGATTTTAAAATAAAACATAAAGCTTGTAGGAAAAACACAGGAGAAACTCTTTGAGACCAAAGGCTTGGTAAGGAGCTTTTAGTCATGAAACCAAAGGCACGCTCTATAAAAGGGAAAAGTCAACAAATTAGGCTTCATCCAAAGTTAAAACTTCTGTTCATGAAAGATGCCACTGGAAGCATGGAAAGACAACTTACAAGCTGGGATGAAATATTTCCAAACCACATATCTGGCAAAGGACTCTTATCTAAAATAATACAGAACACTTAGGAATCAGCATTAAAAGAAAATAAGCTGATTAGCAAATGGAAAAAGGTAAGACGAGGATATGCAGATGGAAAATAAGCCCTTGAAAAGATATACCACAACATTTGCTTAATTTTCAATAAGACAATGTTGGATGTCTCTATACCTCTACTGGAACCACTAAAATGATAATTAAAAAGTGATAACCTTAAATGCTGGTGAAGAAGCCTTCGGAATAACCTGGATTTCTCATACATTGTGCATGAGAAAGTAAAATGATACAGTCACTCTGGAAATCCATTAGCCAGACTCTCAAATAACTAAAGAAAAACCTGTAAATAATTGTTCATAGCAGCTTTATTTGAATTAGCTCATGAGTGAAGGTGACCATGATGTCTCTCAATGGATGAATGGTTAAACCAAGTATGACATGAATACTATGAAGCAGTAAGAAGACTGAATTACTGATACATGCAATGCTCAAATGGATCTGAAGGGCATTATGCTGAGCAAAAAATGTCAATGTTCAAAGGACACCAATTGTATGATTTCACATGTGTAGCAATCTTGAAATAAAAAATTTACCGAGATGGAAAGCAGGCTATTGGTTGCCAGAGGTGAAGGATGATGAGGTGGGACTGGGGTGAGCGTGGTGGCAAATGACAGAACTAAGATATCTTGGTGGTGATGGAATACTTTTATACCTTGCTTTTGGAGAACAAATGTGAAGCTTATTAACTTTTTCACCTATGCACAGGTTAACTCAACATAGATTTCCTGCATATTTGCTATGTGCCAGTTTACTGGTCTAGGGACAAAATAATTTTCACTTAAGCATATTTAACATATTTCTAAACAGTTTTTAACTACAGAAAGTATAATCAAAAGAAGTTATTCATCTTTATGCTTTCTATGGCCAATTAATGTGGCTTTCTTATTGTTTCCCATAGGAATGCTTTGAGATGCTAGTAACAACCTCAAATAAAAACAGAGAATTATTTTCTCACAGGAAGATTATCACATAAAATCTAGAAGTAGGCAACAGAGGTTGATATGGTGGTTTTTTTATAGGTCATCTTTTTTTTTTTTCCCCAGGACTGGGGGTTGAACCCAGGGCCTCATGCTTGCATGCTCTGCAAGTGCTGGACCACTGAGCTGTACCCCAAGCCCATTTTTAAAATTTTTGAGACAGGGTCTCACTAAGTTACACAGACTGCCTCTGGTCTTGAACTTGCAATCCTCCTGCCTCTGCCTCCTGAGGTGCTGGGATTATAGGAGTGCGCCACCGTGCCTGGCTGTTTGTTTTTAAATTCTAGATTCCATATGTGAGATACAACTTGCTATACTTGTTTTTTTGAGTCTGACTTATTTCTCTTAACATTATGACCTCTAGTTCCATCCATTTTCCCGAAAATTATGTGATTCCATGCTTCTTTATGACTGAATAATATTCCATTGTATATATATACCATGTCTTCTTAATCCATTTATCTGTTTTGTACAGGTTTTGTGTCTTGACTGCAAGGGTACTTACAAAAATTTGCACATACAATAAAGTGACACAGAACTATACACACAATGTACAATGTCAATTTCCTTGTTTTGCCGTAAGATGTAAGTAACCACTGGAAGAAGCTTTGGAAGGGTACAGGGACCTATAAATACTATCCTTGCAAGTTTTTATGATCCATAAATTATATTCTTAAAAAGCTTCAAAAATAACATGATATAAAGTTATAATAATTGCAACAGTGTGGTTACAATTGACACCAATGGATCGATGGAACAAAATGGAGTTCAAATTTCAGTGACTAAATATGGAAATTTGGTATATGATGATAGTGACATTTCAAGTCAGTATAGAAAAATATGCATTATTTAATTAAGAAAATTGGAAATCCAAAACAAAACAACTTACACCTTCATGGAAAGTCACACACATATAAATTCCAGGAGAATTCAAGAACTAAAATCCTAATTATTAATGGCAGAAAATATGGATTATTTTTTATATCAGGTATAAGGAATCTTTCTAAGCATTATATGGAATTCAGAGGCCTGAAGGAAAGTGATAATTAAGTTGATACTTAGAAATATGACATTTTTATTGTGTAAGCTATTCTATAAATAAAAGAAGACTCACCCACAACAAATTCAGATGACATATTTGGAACACAGCAATGAATAGTACATAAAATGCTCCCACTAATGAGAAAGAGAACATGTAATGAAAAATAGAGCAAGAAAAAACACAGAGGAGAAAAACTCGAAATGCCAAATAACACATAGAAAGAAGCCTAGTGTATCAGCCTTTGTGTTGCTGTGACCAAAATACCTGACAGGCAACTTAGGCAGGAAAGATTTATTTTGGCTCATTGTTTCAGAGGGTATTAGTCCATAGAGGTGGGGAAGGCATGGCTGAAGAGCTGGCAGCAGGGCTTGTGGCAGAGGAGATCTCTTCACATCATGGTGGGTAGGAGCAGAGAGAGTGAAGCTGGCACAAGGGGCTGGGTGTCCTTCCAAGGTCCACTCCTAGTGCCCTTCGTCCTCCACCTAAGTGCCACTTCCTAAAGGCTTCACAGCCTCCTGAAACAGTGCCACCTGCTGGGGTCCTAGCTTTCACACCTGAGCCTTAGGAGATGTTTTATATCCAAACCATAATACTTAATGTTTCTAATAATCGAGTAAACACAAGTGAAGATATTGAGATCTCATTAAACATGCACCAGAGTGGCAATGGTTTAAAATAATTCACTGTATGTGTGTTCCAAGGGTGTGAGGAAATGAGCACTTATACCAGTTCGTGAATAGTGTCACCATTTGATAACAATATGGCAGTAGCCATAAAAATTTAAATATGGCAACCCTTGGATCCAGTAACTTAAATTCTAGAAATTACCCCCACAGAATTACTTGAGCAAGGGTGCCAAATACAAAGAAGAGGAAGTTGTTTGAGCATTGTTTTTAACCATTGAAAATTAGAACCATTTTAATATCTTTCACTCAACAGTTACTCAGTTACATAAAATGCGGTATATCTATATAGCAGAACATTGTATAGATAAAAATAATAGTGGAGAAAACTATATATGCTATAGAGAAAAATATAGAGGAGTAGCAGAAAAATACAGGGGAGTAACAAAACTTGAATTTTAGAGAATGGGGTTGCAATTTAAGATTCTACCACATATTGGCAAATATTCCTACATACCCATGTATACTGGGGGTCCCTGACCCTTGTGTCAGTACCTCTCCAAGGCCTTTGAGGAACTGGGCTGTACAGGGAGAATGAGCAGCCAGTGAGCAAGCAAAGCTTCATTATTTGCACAATAAATGGGGATGTGCGTGAATTATCCTCATCCACCACCACTCCCATTTGTGGAGAAATTGTCTTTCACAAAACTGACACCTGGTGCCATAAAGGTTAGGGACTCCCGATGTATTTGTTGTTGTTGTTAGGTGCCGTCAAGTCGAGTCCGACTCATAGCGATCCCATGTACAGCAGATCGAAACACTTGCCGATTCTGTGCCAGGCAAACGATCTTATTTATGTTTAAGCCCATTGTTGCAGACACTGTGTCAATCCATCTGGTGGAGGGTTTTCCTCTTTTGCGTTGACCTGCCACTCTCCCAAACATGATGTCCTTCTCCAGGGATTATACTATGTATATAATGCAATGTGTGTTCTCTCTCTCTCTCTCTCACGTGTACTTGCATGTCTCTCTGTGTGTGTACATGTGTATATATGTATGTGTGTATCTCCATGGAATCCACCAACCTTGAATTAAGAATATTAAGAAAAAATTGCCCTTGCACTATAACGCACAGACCTTTTCTCTTGTCATAACTCCCTAAACAATGCAGTGAACAACTATTTACAAGCATTTACATCATACCAAGTATTATAAGTAATCTAGAAATGATTTAAAGTATAAAGGAGGATGTGTGTAGGTTATATGTGCGCAGTACACCATTTATATAATCGTCTTTGGATTTTGATATGGCTGGTGGTCCTGGAACCAATCCTGTGCTGATACTGAAGGATCATTGTGGTGTGTGTGTGTGTGTGTGTGTGTGTGTGTGTGTGTGTGTGTGCATTTGCACATACTTGCCATAGAGTGTTTACAACAAATAACATAAGAAGAGATAACATTTTCTAGAGAGAACTGTGGGTTGGGAAATTTAGGAAAGATTTTTTTTTATATATGCTTTTATTGCTGTTGAAGTGGTAGAAATATATTGGTTAAAAATACCAAGCAGTACTACGAAGTTTATCCCAACCGCACCACCCTGGCATCAGATCCCATCATATCTCGGAAAGTAAGCAGGGTAAGGCCTGGTTAGTAGTTGGATGGGAGACCACCTGGGAATAACAGGTGCTGTAGGCTTGGGAGAAGGGCCCGGCAACCCACTCTCAAAAGAACAATCAGCCATTGAAAACCCTATGAATAGCAGAGAAGCACTGACAATAGTGCCGGGCATGACACAGTGTCGGGAATTGTTTCATTCTGTTGTCCACAGGGTTGCTATGAGTCAGACCCACTGGACGGCACCTAACAACAACAACTATAAAGTTTGTAATGAAAACCAGCGTTAGTTGTGGGTTCAAAGTCTACCCTTAAAATTAATTTGACAAGAAAAAACACCATTAAAGAAACAAAAGAGGTACCACTGAAGTAAAGAGAAGAAAGTGTGAACGAGATGAGGGCTAGCTCCGTCCAGAAGAGCAGACACACTTTCATCTTCCTGTTTGATGATTCTTATGACACCACACTGCAGAGACGTTACTGGCACTTCCAAAGTAACAGACCATCTTTATGTGGTGTGAGATCATGTGGCCAGGAAGCAGGAGGCAGGAAGTGAAGCAGGAGGCAGGAAGTGACGCAGGGGCCTGACCACGTCCTCAGTGTGTGAAGGATGTGTGTGGCTGAGACAGATTCACTCACTATGAGAGCTGCCTTCGTAGCTGGCATGATGAATGATAGTAGCAGTTATCACTTCCTTGGACAGGGACAGGAGAAATGAAGGAACTGGCCAGAGTCCTCGTGGCCATCCTTGTGGAAACACCAAAGACCTCCTCATGACTCAACTGGCTGGCTAGAACCTCCATCTTGTTTTCCCTGGTTCATAGGAATGCCGTGCCAAATATTGCCACTCAGAATGCTCGATCCCTAAAGCAGCGTGGCCAACCCAGGAAAAGAGCTCCAGGGTCTGTACTGCATCAGCCTCAAGCTGTGCCTGGCAAAATATGAAAAGAATCTGCAATGGGCTCGTTCTCCACAGACCCCAGGCCCTACATTCCAGAATTCTTGCGTCGTCCAAATTCTTAATCTTCTTTTCCAGTGGTTCTGGGAACTGCCAAGCATGCAATTTCTCTTCGTATTTTATGTCTTTCTTTTACATTCACAAGCAGCAATGTTTCTCTTTGTGGAATTAAACTTCACGAAAATATCTTTGCAAGCAGATTTGTGTCTTGATAACAATCTGTTGATTAATTTGGCTGCAGAATGCTGATGGAGTGCGTGAATCTCTGGGAACACTTCCAACAGATACACATCAGTGTAATTAAATCCTTCCAGCATTTTACAACTGTCAGGGTGATGTTTTACCATTCTGACACCCAGCCTGGCTTCAGCTAGAAGGGGATGTGTGTGTGTGTGTCTTTTGGAGAAGTTCATGTGCTGTATTCACACTGCCCCTACACCCAAGGTTTTTCGGTGATTCCTCTAAAGATTCAGTAACTTTACACCTGAGGTGCAAAGGTCCACGTGTAGAAAGTTTGTTCCCCAGCCTGTGGCCCTATCGGGAGGTAGAGGAACCTTTAAGAGGAGGAGCCCAGTAGAAAGAAGTTAGGTCATTGGGGGGTGTGTCTTTGAAGGACATCTCAGGAGCCTGGCTCCTTCCTTCCTTTCTCTCTCACTCTTTCTCTCTTTCTCTCCTTCCTGGATGTCATGAAGTGAACAGCCCCCCTCTGCTGCATGATCTCGCCATGATGTTCTGTGCCATCACAGCTCCGAGCAACAGAGCCAAGTGACCATAGACTGAGACCTCCAAAACCTAACCTAACATAAAACCTTTTCTCTTATTAAGTTGATTTATTTCAGGCATTTGTTACAGTCATGGAAAGCTGATGAATACAGGAGGGCACAGGCTTAGTTGGTTCATTCACCTTTCCCTGATGATCCCAGCTCCTTTGTCCAAAAGTGATGATAATAATCAGGAAGGCAGCATACGAAGGGGGGAAGCACCTAAGTTTCAGAACTAAACAGAGCCACATTTAAATCCTGGTACTGCTATTGATAAATTAATTGATGTAATCTCAGTTTCCTCTTGTTACAAATGGAGTCACAATACTTTAACAGGAGACATTTGGGAATTAGAAAGTAATGCTTGGGGAGTACTTCAGGACAGGGAGGACATAAAAATTCTTAACAAATCGTTGCTAAAATCAATTTTATTTTAAACAGTTTTACTTACACAATCATGAAATCCTCATAAACACCCAAGGACAGGGTAGGTGCATCTGAGCTGTTTCCCTCATTTCAGAGAGAAGGACATTGAGACATTAATCAGTTGTACAATTTGGCCAGAACTTTCTAGAACTTTCCAGAACACACCCATCTGTGGTGGCTTTCAAGTGAGCTGGGGAGGGATCAGAGAAATGCATACAAGGATGAGAGTGTGAGGGTATCGCAAGAGTGGGGAGTGAGACTCAAGCCTTGGAGGGGTGCTGCAGGGGAGCTGATGGGTGGCTGAAGTGCTCTTCAATGCTCCTTATCTGTTTTTTGTAAGTCTGGGAGTTGGGACGTGGCATGGCAAATCATCTTCCCACCAGGCACGACTCACATGGACCAGATCATTCCCTGGGGAGGGGAAAGGAAGCAGATTGCTCATCATACTGCTGTGTGGGAGTGGTGGTTCGTTTGTGCTATGGTAGAATCTGGGGCTGAAGGAGTTCATGCAGCTCAATCTCACCCATGATTCCATAGCCACATAGTAATACCTGGCCTCACAGTGTCTCGGGGTTTATAAAACACTCTTGGATATGTTATTCCCAGCGACCCAGATGCACAGTAGAACAGGGCTGAGTGAATGTCTCAGCCAAGGTCTTACAGCTCTGTAGAGACACTTTAGAAGAGGGGCTCAAATGACTTTGGGAACAGAGTTGATACCTAGAAATAGGACATTTTTATTCTGTATGTTTCTGTACTCTGACACCCCAGAGTTGGGAATCCCTGCATTCTGCACCTTAACACAGGCATCTCCTTGTGCTGAAATTCTTTTTACTTCTTCCTCACTCACTGGCGGTAAATTCCTTATTTGAAATACAGCATGTGTCTGTACCTGGGCACAGTGGCACACACCTGTGATCTCAGCTACTCGGGAGGCTGAGGCAGGAGGATTGCAAGTTAGAGGTCAGAGGCAGCCTGCACAGCTTAGTGAGACCCTGTCTCAAAATTTAAAAAAATGAAAAAAGGCTTAGCGGCACAGCTCAGTGGTAGAACAGTTGCCCAGCATGCCTGAGGCCCTGGATTCAACCCCCAGTACTGCAAAGGGGGAAAAAAAAGAAAAGACATATATGTTTGTGTAACATCAGTTAGAAACTGATAAACACACCTAATTCCCTTTTCCAGAGGTCAAGTCTTCATACCTTTCATACTTTAGGGTCCATCCCCTGCCTTCTTTCAGGATCCTCTTTTCCAGGCCATACTCGCACCCCAGGTGCCCCATCACAATGACAAAGGCCTCAGACCCTCATAGTCTAGCCACTTTTCTTGAGCCACATCTCAGTAAGTCCTCTCTAAAGGGGACCCATAGCCCTTGTAGTGCCCTTGTAGGGTCTCAGTCTTCAAAGTAAAACCTATACGTGGCCCTGGGTTGCCAGCCCCAGGCCCTGGCAGACCAAAAACGCAACCAAGGGCAAGAATAGCCTCGTGGCGCAGCCTTCCTGCTCATGGGCTTTGCTCTGCCCTCCATGCTCTGGCTGTAGTTTGACTATGGGTTTGGTGACGTCTGGACCCTGCATTTGCTCTCTTCCCTTTGGCTTCTTTCTTCCTTCTGTTTGGAGCATGGGTTTGTGCGGCAGCTTCATCTCCTTGGAAGAGAAGCTCTGGGTCCCTGGGCTTCACAGGTGGCCTCTGACAGGGACAGAGCTGGCGAACACGCAGAGGAACTGTGGGCGTCCTTGCTTTAGATGCAATGGATTCACTAGCATACTGAACAGCCATATCAGCCTAGTGAGAAGCTGTTAAGGTCATTGTCAGTGGAGCCCCACCGCCCAGTCTTCACGGAATCAGTTTCACGTGTGCTATTTCTTGAATTCAGGTGGAGGACGTCACATTTATTTCCATTACACTTTCCTTTATAACAGCATCATTACCTGCAGCTGAAGATGTCCTTGGATTCTAGCTCCACCATCATGAATGCTCATCTTTGCTGTGATTTAGCTCAGTTAGTAGAGTGCTTGCTCTGTGTGCTCTGAGGCTCTGGGTTCCATCCCCAGCATCGCAAAAATGGGAGAAGGACCTAGCAGCCCACTTCTGAAAACAATCCTGAAAGAATCAGCCATCTACAACCTTATTGTTGGCTAATCAAGATGTATTGACCTAATGCTGGGCGTGGCAGAGTGTGAGGGAGTGTTTCATTCTGTTGTATGCTATGAGTCAGACTGGATGGCACCTAACCTAACCTAAATTCTTCAAAGCTGCCAGTCATCTTTTAAACTTCATTTAACTTTAAAAGTCTGCCTAGAGTCCTTTCTTCTTCTTTTTCACTTTTGTAATCTTTCTTCATTTTCCCCTCCTTAACCACCTAAGAATGAACTTGCCTATGGTGACATTACCCTTCCCTTACACACACACACACACACACACACACACACACACACACACACACACCCCGTCTTCACTGCGATAGAACCAAGAGTAACTTCACCAGGCCATCAGCTATTAGGTGAGGATTCTGAAGGCCCAGGAGAACTACCAAAGGCTGGGAAACCTCACTGTGGTCCATGTGGGAAATCTCAGAGTGGAGGGAAAGCAGTGAGGCCTGCAGCCTGTGAGAACGCAACTCCAAGTCAATCTGTCAAAGCAGGATGGTGAAGATGGAGCAGGGCAAAGTTTCCATGAAATGTCAAGGATGCTACGCAGGGATGGAGCAATGCGTTCACCTTTGGAGTCGCAGAGAAGCCCAGCAAGGAGGCAAAGTCCACGCAGATTCTGCTGGAAATGGGTTTAGGACTTGGGGCCGAGCTGGTGGCTCCTGCCACAAAGGCCGGTCTCAGGAGAAGAATGGGGCTCGCTGGAGGGCCCAGGAAAAAATGCCAGCGAGTTTTTAATATAACAGTGAGAGAGTTTTTAATAGAAGAGTTTAACAGGCATTTCAATATTCATTTTAAAAATGCATTAAAACTCAGTGTTAATGTGGGAGGATTTCATTGGTACCTTTAACATTGATGTTATTATCTTTACCAGGTCGAATGCCTCCTGGAAGTCTCCACTGCGCACGGAGCAAGTCTATGACGAGCTCATTCAGTTCCCGTATGTGATACGTTTCTAATACAGTCATATTTTATAATATGTATATATAATAATAAAGTGTGATACCTAACAAGTAACATATCAGCATTGGCAAAGGATGACCCATGGGTCCACCACCTGCTTTTGTAAATCAAGTTTTACTGTGACAGAGCTATTAGACTCAGTCATTTACATACTGTTGGTGGCTGGCTGTGCTACAACAGCAGAGCTGAGTAGCTGCAACACGGGCCATGTGTCCTGCAAGCTTAAAATATTTACTGTCTCTCCCTTGAAGATAAAGTTTGCTCAATTTTGTAATATGTAATATAATCTACAATGCATGACACTGATATGTAATGTATCACACATGCCATGTATTTATAAATCATAATGCCTGTGTTGTGCATAATCCACAATGTTTAACAAGCCCAGCATAGATGATCGTCATTGACATAATCCTCATACTCGTCTGAATTTTGGGGAGGAGGTGTTTTGCCATTTGTACAATAAAGCATTGGAGTATTTCTCTCATTTGGAGAGCTTGGCACACTGGAACATCTGACAATTGTTCTGTGGGTTTGGTTGGAGTATACAGAAACTTTGACAAAAATAGTGATTGATACAGCCTTTAACAAACACAATTCTAGTTAATTTGGTTCTTTCTTCCACCTAAATCCTTAACAGATGGAGCAGCTTTTAAGGCTGGTCCCCATCAAGGACTATGGTTCAAATTGAGGTTGAGTGATTGATTCTCTGAGCCGTTTGGAGAACATAACATTGGCACAGAATCAGTAGATTTGAGTTTTGTGGCCCAGACGGAGCAACAGCTTTGGGGTCTGGAGCATTCAAAAGCTAATTTTGAGGGGGAGATGGTTTAAAAATCCCAATGTGTTGAACAGATGTGTGGAGATTTTTCGCTGTGTATGTTTCTTGACCCTTCCGATTTGCTATACGTGGCTCTTTGGCAAAGTCTTTACCATACAGTACCAGTGCAGTCACTCTGCTATTTTGCAGTTTTTCTCCCACAGATGGCATAAGAAATCAGGCCGTTTCCTTTGTTTAGAACCCTCAGTGTGCAACCAAGCCTTTGTTTTCTGCCCTCTGACCGCAATAGACAGGTACATACTGGTTGCTTTCTAAGTAACAACAAAGCTGTTTCTCTCTAACCTGCCCAGCTGCCGAGCGGCTTTGGTTAACAGGCATTAATGCAGAGTACGTAAACGTTTGGCAGAATTGCACACCTCCTTCTGTTTGTTGACAGAGAGACATTGCATAGTCTTACGACAGCCAAACAATTCTCATCCAGGGCTCATGAATATTCATTGACTGCACGGGTATGGAATGATAAAGGCATCTGTCACACCATGCTTCCTGCTATGCTGAGCACTTCCTGCTTTTTTGAAGTGTCAACAAAGAACATTTCATCTGAAGAAGACAAACTGTGTCCTTTCCCTGTGCCACTGAGACCACCTATTAAGTGCTACTAGTGGGCGAGGGTGCGTGGGCAACAGTCTCTCCACACCTCCAGGACTCTGATCAGCAGTGTGGCGACACTGCAGAAGCTGGTGGTGTCTCCTGTGGGCCTGGTCACCCACTTACCCACTCGATGGTTTCCCTCCCTTTTTTGCTCCCCTTCCTCTTCTATCCTTGCTTCCCTTCGGGCTTTAATTCACAGAGGATTAAGGACAGGCAACGGTGGGGTGGGTCATGGAGGATTTGCCTATTAGCAGAGCCGTAAGCATTAGAAAGCTTTACCTGGGAACGATTTCTCTGAGCATCTTGCCTTTTCCTGACAGAATATTGTTATGTTGTTAGGTGCCATCGAGTTGGTATCCAACTCATAGTGACCCTATGTACAACAGGGGAAAGAGTATTGTCAGTGCTTCTCTGCTGTTCATAGGGGGAAGGACCCTGAAACCCACTCCCAAAAATTAATCCTCCATTGAAAAGACAGAATATTACCTGCTGGAAAACCCAGGTTCACATCACTTTGGCATGACTTAGAAGTTGCTTTGGGAAACGCCTCTCTCAGGAGTTTTGCAGCTACACCAAAATCCATGTGGGCTGCGTAAGCTGGGTTTTGATGGCACAGAACACTTCAGCCTCATCGGAGGCAGGACCCCTGGAGCACAGTCAGGAGGAGCGAGTTATATACAGGTGTCTTGATAGCTTCATGGAGCTGTTCCTGGATTCCCTTATGGCCACGGATACCCAAATATGTTCAAGTTCCCTTGTGTAAAATAGCATGATATTTGCATAAAACATATGTATGTCCTTCCATATACATCTTCAGATCACTTATAAAACCCAATCCAATGTAAATGCTTTGCAAATAATGGTTATACTTTATTGTTTAGGAACCAATGACCAGAAAAAAGTCTGTGCATATTGAATATGGATGCCATTTTTTCCTGCTTTTTCAACTTGCCGTCTGTTGATGGGTGGATGTGGAACCGTAGAGATCCAGGGCTAATTGCATACTTAGCACATCTTCATTCCCTGCCAATGGCCACGGCACGGTGGGTTTGGGAATGGCTGACCACGGACGGCCTCTGGGAAATGCGTCCCTGCGTCCTCATGAGTCCATCTGTGGAGATGAAGTGGTCCAAGCGGCCTGGCCGTGGGCGAGGGCTGCCTCGTTAGTGGGGAGGTGTGACAAACAGAGGAGGAGGATTCTCTAATTACCTGCGGACTCTTCCCTCGGTTGCTAATTAATCCTGCGCTGGCTGCTCTGCCCGGCTCCTCCGGGCGAGATAAGCATCTGCGCGCGCTCCCGCGCCTGGCGCCGCTTCACGAAGCTGCCCGGGCTCGCGGGCTCAGCCTCGCAGAGGGCTTTTGGCACAGCCTGCGTGTCTTGTGAGGCTTATAAAGCCACTGCCGTTTCGAAATCCTCTGGAGCTCTACTGCTCTGCTGTCATCCGGGCACGCCTCAGGGGCCATGTGTCATCTGCTCATGATCGCCCACGCTCGTTAGCTCTTGTTGGGGTGCAGGGAAGAAGCGGGGTGCTCCCCACACTCGGCCCGCATGGCAGCTACGTGAAGTCGCTGGGAGCCAAGCTGTGGGCCACGTCATCCCACCTGGCTTTCACATCCAGCACGCTGTCGGCTGCTCTGCTGGGAGGATTGAGAAACTTCTTTTCTTTCTGCAGGTGCTGAGGTCCCAGCTGCATGGACGTGAGGGTCCTCAGTGTGGACAACTTCGTTCTGTCCTCCTGAAGTGGAGCCAGGGCTGAGTTTTGGCCAAGAGAAAGGGGTCATAATATTGACAGTTTCTAGACTGACAGGTGGCCCCGAGAAGCGAGAACCTGGTTAATGCCCGTCACCCTGCATGGAGTAATAATTATCCGTACCTCTTATTCTCTCAAGGGGGCTTCAGTTGGGACGTCTCATCCAGTGGCCATGCTACTAATAGGCAATCTTCTGAGTGGTCTGCGAGGTGAGCCGACAAGGGCAAACGCGGTGTCCCCGCCCACACATGAGGGATGGTTCTTGGCCATCCAGCCCTCATTCACGCCTATGGTGGGAAAGCTTCAGATTCTGAAGCTCTCTGTTCTCAGGGGGGGAGTTGGTGGTGTTGATGTAGGTGCCGTTGAGTTGGGTCCAACTCATAGTAGCCCTGTGTATAAGAGAACAAGACACTCCCCACCACTGTGCCATGCCCAGAGCTAGGTCAGTGCTCTTCTGCTATTCATAGGGTTTTTGATGGTGGATTGTTTTGGGAAGCAGGCTGCCAGGTCCTTCTTCCCCACTCCCCGCCCCCCCCACTTTTTTTTTTTTTTTTTTTTTTTTGCGGTGCTGGTGATCCAATCTAGGGCCTCAAAGAGTGAAGAGCAAGCGCTCTACCACCTGAGCTAAACCCCAGCCCCCAAGGGTGGGAGAAATAGCTAAATTAGCAAGCTGCTAATGTTTAAGTGCCTGCAGCCATAGCACTGTGGCTTCCAATCCCATCAGATCTCAGAAGCTAAGCAGAGTCAGGCCTGGTTAGTACCTGGATGGGAGACTGCCTGGGAACACCAAGTGCTGTAGGCTTGAGAGGAGGACCCCACAACCCACTCCCAAAAATCAATCCTCCATTGAAAACCCTATGAACAGCAGAGACGCACTGACAATAGTGTTTCACCTGTTGTACATAGGGTCACTATGAGTCAGACATTGACTCGACAGCACCTAACAACAACAACGTCTAAGTGGGGCTGGGATTTAGCTCAGTTGGTAGAGCACTGATCTGCAGTCTCTGAGGTCCTGAGTTTGATTCCCAGCACTGCAAAAGTGGGAGAAGGATGTGGCAATCCACTCCCAAGGCAATCATGAAACAGTCAGTCACTGAAAGCCCTCTGAGGGCCGCTATGAGTTTCACATGACTCCATGGCACTTAACAACAACAGCAATGTCTAAGTGCCTGAACCGAATATGGAGTCATTTAGTCCTCAAATGAATCCTGGGCTCATTATCTTCCCCTGTTTCCCATTGGGAAAAGGCGTGAAGAGGTTTCTCCAAAGGCACAACATGAGTGGTGAGATGGGGATTTTTCGAAGGTTTGCTACCTAGACCTGTGGTTTTGAGACTCTTTTTGTCTCTTGCCCCATGATGCTGTGAAGTCATCTGCCATAAACCTGGCTGCCTGCCTAGAGGGCTACCTTGCCACAACATCTTGCTGCCATAATGGACTAATCCTCTAACTGTGAGCCCTCAATACACCTTTTCCTCCATACGTTTGTTTGGGTTGGTTTCTCTGTTGCAGCAATGATGGCTTTAAAACACAGAAAACTGGTACCAGAGAATGGGTTTGCTGCTGTGCAGAAACCTAACCATGTGGTTCTTAGACCTTTGATGCCTTGTGGTGAGAGCGAGGGGTGCTTCCATTGCTTCCTGGGCTGGGTCTCCACAGGCCTAATGTTGGCGGGGAATGGTGTGGCTTCATTCATGGGGTTTGCCTTGAATAGGATAGGTGTAATCTTATGGGGTTCCACCTGCAAGGTTGCCCCCTTTCCAGTCTTTGGCTACAGATAGAAAGTTGGCATTTTGTTTTGCCTTGTTTTGATTTTTGAGACGAGGTGTCACTACGGAGCCTCAGCTTGGCTTGAGCAGGTGATTCTCCTGCCTCAGCCTCCCAAGTACTGGGATTACAGGCATGAGCCACCGTGCCTGGCTAGAGATAGTAAGTTTTCCCTGGAGTTCATTCTCTCTCTCTCTCTCTCTCTCTCTCTCTCTCTCTCTCTCTCTCTCTCTCTCTGTGTGTGTGTGTGTGTGTGTTCCTGTGTCTGTGCCCATTGATGATTCTGGATTGAAAGCTGATGTAGGATCCAGGCTAGGATATATAGGAAGCCAAACATCTCCTAAGAAATTCACTATCAGGTTTTGCTTGGAGTCCTGAGGCTTCTGTTTTCTCTACCTTTCACAGTTTTCTGGTAGGTATTTTATATATTTCATTAAGAGTTTCCATTTATAAATACCAGGAGGTAGCTGGGATATAGCTCAATGGTATGGCATCTGTTGAGTTTGTGGGGGGTTCAATCTCTAGCAACACACAGATACATGGGGGCGGGGAGCGGGGAGACACACACAGAGAGACAGAAGATTCTTATTAGATACCAGGAAAAATAAGGTGGAATGTGCTTACTCCATCTTGCTTGGAACCAGAAATTCTCCCCTTTGACTTTTATGGGTAAAATCATAACTCATTTTTGGCTATTACCTTGAACCTAAGAAGATATCAGTTTTCCTTGATGTTTCTTTCTCTTTAACTCGTCAAGTCCTTTACTTTGTAATTCAGCACACAGTTATACACCAATTGGTCGTTTTTGCTGATTCACGTTCATTAGTCTTTTCTCCTCAATTAAATTATAAGCTCCAGGTGGGATACATGAGCGGTCTTCTCTGACCCATGGTGTGCTTGTTACAGTTGCATTTGGGACATTCAAACCATAGCACACTCTAACTGAGAGTCTTTTTGTTTGTGTGTTTTTGTAGATACAGTTGTGCTATATAGCCCAGCAGGTCTCAAACTCGTGATCCTCCTGTTTCTACCTCCCAAGTGTGGGAGTCTTTCAATAACTGTGTGATGTGGATCTGGAGAGGCAGAGCACTACCTGGGTGGGGCAGGAGAGAAGTCCCAGGTGGAACTTCTGCCTCATGAATATCCAGTCACCTGAGTGGTTCAGTTTTGCCCCAAATTTGCATAACCAGCTCAAAAAAAAGTGGTTTTCAAGGGAGTTTCTGGATCATTATTCCTCAAGTTCTGTTCTTTGGGGTGTCTGTCACTGCCCTAGCTGACTTCCAATGCTTTCCTCCTAACCACATTCTTGAGAAAGTTCTGGTCAATGCTGTCTTCTACCTCTCACGGGCTCTTCCAGAGCTGCTTCAGCCACCAGGCACATGTGTTTTCTTGTTTAGATCAGGACCCTGTCCCCATGCCTGGCTGGCCCATCCCTCAACCTGACCCTGCCAACGTGGTGGTTTGAAGTTCACCGGATGACAAAGTGAAGAAAGTATTGGGTGGGATAAACTCTCCAGGCAAACACCCATGATCTGATGATGGTCCAAGTCCCATCTCTTGTTCCTCACAGTTCAGTCTTCTGTATCGCTGTGCTCTGGAAAATACACGTCCATAAGTCCCTCTCTCAGAACTCACCATGCTTCAAATAGTTGAGCACTTTAGAAGCTCATGGAGATGTGGCTGGAGCAATGCTTTCCAAACCTGTGTACTAATGGTAATAGCCCTACAGGCAGCATGGAGGCACATCCAGGGGCCTGGGCATGGGTCTTCCAGAGGTAGGGGAACCAGTGTGCATTTGGCATCCAAAGGGCAGCTGTCCACGGTGGCTCCCTCCTCATCACCTTGTATACCTGCAGACAGCACTAATCTCTCCACTATGGTTTGGGTGCTGTCGGTCCCCTAAAGATTCAAGTGCTGGAAGTGTGGTCTCCAGTGTGACAATGTTAAAAGATAATAGAACCTTTAAGAGATGGAGGTGGGTAAGTCATTGGGGGTAACATCCTCAAGGGATTAAATCATTTTCAAGGGACCCCAGTTAATTCCTAGTTGTTGTTGTTAGGTGCTGTCGAGTCAAGTCCAACTCATAGTGACCCTCGTAGGGTTTTTAATGGCTGATTGTTTTGGGATTGCCTCAGGAGTGGATTGTCATGTCCTTTTCCCATTTTTGCAGTGCTGGGAATTGAACCCAGGACCTCAGCGACTGCAAAGTGGTGCTCTACCAACTGAGCTAAATCCCATCCCTAGTTCCTAGTTAGTTGCTATAAAAGGGCAAGACTGGGTTCTTCTTGCTCTCTGGCTTCCTGTCTTATCATAGGATCTCTCCTTGCATCGTGACATCATCCTCCAAGAGACCCTCACCAGCATCCAAACAAGTGGGGCTGCCTGATCTTGGGCTTTCAGCCTCCAAAACTGTGAACCAGGTAAGTTTCTTAATGACAGGTGAATGTGAACAAAGTACAGAGATATGCAGTGTGATAAAAAAAAAATATGGTGCCTGTTTAAATAACAAAATTTATTCCAGTAAAAGATACATTACCATTAATCCCCCCCAAAGTACTTGCCTTGGCTTTGAACACACTTTTCCCATCATTCTTGCCATTTAATGAAGCAGTTCTGGAAGTCCTCTTCCATGAGTGTCTCCTTTCATCCTCCATCATGGCAATGCTCTGTTACACGTCTCTTCTGGTACAGCAATTTCTGTCAGACAAAAACATTATGGTGTCCTCATTTGCCTTATTCACTGGATCTGGCACTGTGCAACTTCTGGCTCTTCCCCAAAGTCAAATGACCGTGGAAGGTAAATATTTTGAATCAATTCAGAATATCGAGGCAGCCATGACAGCCCAACTAAAACACACAAAAAAGGGCTTCCAGACCCGCTTCAGAAAGTGGCAAGAATGATAGGATAAGTGTGTTCGAAGCCAGGGGGAGTGTTCTGAAGGGTATTCATGGCAATGTGTCTTTTACTGTAATATTATTTTATATTTAAACATTTGACATAGCTTTTGATCACATCTCATGAGCATATATGAAAATGTCATAGTAAAATCCATTATTCTGTCCGCTCATTTAAAAAAGTATTAATAAAAATAATCTTATTTTGTTTTTAAGTACCTTGTATCAGGTATTTTGTTATAGTAACAGAAAAAGGGACTTATATGATCTCCAAGATTGTGTCTTTTTTTCCCCTATAGTTAGGACATTAAGATGTTGTTGTTGTTGTTAGGTGCCATCGAGTCGGTATCCGAATCATAGTGACCCTCATAGGGTTTTCAATGGCTGACTGTTTCGGGATTGCCTTGGGAGTGGATTGCCAGGTCCTTCTCCCATTTTTGTGGTGCTGGGAATTGAACTCGGGACCTCAGAGACTGCAGTGCAGCGCTCTACCAACTGAGCTAAATCCCAGCCCATTAAGATGTGGATAGCTTAAAAATATATATAAAAAAATTGCATAGATATGTAGTAATTAGAGAGCCTATTTTCATATGCATGAAATATTCCTAAAATAGAAGAGCTGACAACCCCGAAGGTTATTGCTAAGGCTCAAGGTTACAGGTGCATGAAGTTGGCTGGAGTCTGAAGGGCTAGAGTTTGGCAGCAGAAAAGCAATGGAAGACCAGAATGACCAGGAGGGAAGGAAGTGGGCAGATTGGCAGATGGGGGTCTGTGGGCTGGAGCATTTCTGTCCAGGTGTATGAGCTGGTCCTTATGGTTAGTGTTTTGACTTCCAAAATGGTTCATTGCAATTTTTTCCACTCAATAATATTTTTTCTTAGACAGAAAGATAGTGCTTTCCCTGGGAAACCTCTGAGGTATGTGCACGCGTGCACACATACACAGGCGTGCATGCACACACTACAGAAAATCTGAAGCAGTGGTTTCTTGTAGCTGATCCAACCGTCCTGTTTCATAATCAGCCCACATGTGTGTCACGGCTGATGAGGAGCCACGGCTCTACACAGTCACATCCCTTTGCAAGGGTGCACTGTGTGTGGTTTATTTATAACCACCAGGGGAATTTCTGATTTGTTATTTGTAGGCATGTATGATCCTAGTAGCAACACTGAAGTGATGCAATTTTCTCTGCTTAATTTCCCCAGTGTGCTTGTAATTATTGATTTACCAAATGAAAGAATTCTCATTTCGGCAGGCACTCATTACTTCAGCTAATCCTGTCTTGGCTCCACACCAAAATGGAGGAAGCCGACGAGTTCCAGGCTGCCCTATGAGCCTTCCACGGCTATCAAGCTTCTCCAGGCTTTAGTCCTCCTGGGAACTGCCCCCAAGGAGCAGCGATGTTTGTTTATGGCCTTACAGGCCTTCGATTGAGTGTGTAGCACATGGTCTACTTGTTTGTGTGTTTCTGGCAGTATTTTAATTAATCTCCAGTTTCTACTTAAAGCTGCACACCACTTACAGCTGTCTGTGTTAGTATTCGAAGACAGTAAGAATCCCAGGCGTGAGATGTACTCTGCCACCGAATGTGCTGTAGTCGGCAATCTTCTCTACTAGCCGGTCACCACCTGTGGGCCACAGTCCAGGCCTCAGCCTCACCTGGGCACCTTTTGAAGTGCCAACTTTTGGGTCCAGTCCAGACCTATTCAGTTAGAAACTCAGTGTTTGAACAACTGACTGGTCATTCTTCCCATGGGCTGGCTGAGGAGCTGGGAGCCTTTCTGTGTTTTTGCAGAGCCTGCTGCTGTCCCCCTGCTGAGTGCTCCCTCGAGTCCGAGTGCTGGCCCCGTGAGCACTTTCCTCTCCACTGGGGCCACTCTCCCTCTGTGTCCTTTACCTCCCAGCGGGGTCCTTCAGCTCTGAGCTCTGTGGGTCGGGGCCAGGCCCCTCCAGGTGCCTCTGGCTGCTGAGGACACAACCCATGCATGGAATCTCCCCGGGCAGCCCATCTGACAGGATTGCCCCAGTGTGCCTGCCTTTCCCTTTCTGTTCATCTCTGTGATTAACCTCCTGGGGGTAACCTGGTCCCACCCTTAGAGAACTTGGGCACGTCTCATGTCTTTACAGCCGCCTTTGGCTGGATTTGGAAATCAGAATGACCTTTCTGAGACAGGGTAAAGCCCAGCACCTGGGCATGGTGTCGGACATTCATTGGCTCAGCCAGGATCTGGGTATGGGGGGAGCCACCCATCAGTGCCCCATGATACCTTCATTTCCCCGCCCTGTTGGGTCAAAAGCTGTGGAATTCCCAGCTAGGATGTGACTATGGCTAGGTGAATTTCTGCAGTTGAGGCAGACCCCAAAAGGGGCTGGCAGCTGGCAACAGCTGCCAAGCTCACTTCCACAGCTGGGCACTAGATCCTTCCTCAGTGAGGATTTGGGCAGTGCTTTGCCAGGTCTGCAATATTTTGTTTTTAGTAACTTTTAAATTTATGTTTTTTTGTAGTGTCTTGCTGGAGATTTTAAGATATAATACTTCTTTTCAAAAGGTAAACATCAGCTCAGGGCATTTCATTTCCTGTAATGGTAAAATTCTTAACCCTCTCCCAGACTATAACCTTAAACTCTGGATGCAAATGTTTCAAGGCAGGGGAAAAAAAAAAAAGTAGAATTGTCCTTGAAATGGGACCTTGGTGGTGGGACCAAAATTTAGCCACCTTTTTCCCAGAAGGCAGTCCCCACTCTGAGGGGCAGAGGGTCGCCAGGATGAAAGCAGAAACCTGCAGTTTTAATAACTTGAGGTGCCAGAGCAGCTGGGATAGGGCAGCCACAGAGGGGCAAGCCCTGAAATCTGCACACAACCCCCTAGAATCCCTGACTCAACTGTGAAGTATGTGTGCATGGTGTGGGGTCTCCAGTGCAACCAGCAGAAAGTAACACCTGGGAGGTTGAAGACACAGCAAGCCATCTCCACTGCAGTCCCTGCAGAGCCTGAGGTTCCAGTGCTGTTCACTGAGAGGGGCTTAGTGAGCACCTTAGGCTTCTCACTGAAGCCCCAGCAAAGCCACATGTTGGTTGTTGTCCTGGCTTGAGTGTGTTCCCTAACGGTTCCTCCATCAGAAGCTGAATTCCTCAATGGAGCAGTGGGGGAAGAATTTGGATCACAGGGGCAGAGCCCTCAGGAGTGGATTAATGCTTTTCTCATGGGACTGGGTCAGCCAGCCCAGGAGTCTGGCCCCTTTACTCTGTTTCATGCACACCCACTTGCCTTTCTGTTTTCCACCATGCAGTGAAGAAGCACAGGTCCTCGCCAGGAACTGAGCGGGTGCTGGTGTCATGTTCTTGGACTTCTCAGCTCCCAGAACCATGTGAAAAATAAATCTTTTTCATTTATAAACCTTACAGTCTCAGCTATTCTATTGAAGCAACAGAAAACAGGCTAAGATAGAAAGTAAATACAATGTTCTGGTCCAAGAGCATTTGTTTTAAGAATAAAAGGAAAAGTCAAAACAGACCTGATCTAACAAAATGTAAAACCAAATTATGTAGAGAAACACATTTTCACACACTGGAGCATCACTCAAGCAATAAAAAAGAATAAAATACCAGAGCATCCAACAGTATGTATAAATCTCAAAGCAGAAAGAAAGCCAGATATAAAGAGTATTTACTGTATATTTTGCTCAGTATGAAGATCAAGGACAGATAATCCTAAACTATAATGCTAATCAGAAGAGTGTTGCCCAAATAAGGATACAGAGCTCACAGAAATTAGTGTGGTGATGGAAGAGTTTTCTGTCTTTGATAGAGTGATTGTCCATAGGTGAATGCTTTAGTCAAAACTTATCCAATTATATGCTACTGTATATACACAATAAAAGATCAGTTCAAAATCTAATAAAGAAGATTTTTTCTTCTCCCAATATGGTTATAGAATATGGTGCCTTTATCTTTAGTGTACTTGAAATTTTGTAATATAACTATATTGCAGAGAATAATGAAAATAATGAAATAGGATTTAGCTCAGTTGGTAGAGTGCCGCTCTGCAGTCTCTGAAGTCTCGAGTTTGATCCCCAGCACCGCAACAATGGGAGAAGGATGTGGCAATCCACTCCCAAGGCAATCCCAAAACAATCAGCCATTGAAAACCCTATAAGGGTTGCTATGAGTCAGACAGGACTTGAGGGCCCCTAACAACAACAACAATGAAAAGAAAACTAACGACAGCATAATAGTATTGCTCTGAGGATTAAATAAGATATTGCATCTAAAGTCACTAGTAGAATGTCTGGCTTATCATAAAGTGCTCAATGCAGATTTTAAAAAATTATTGTCACTACTACTCATACTGTCATTATACCACATGACACTAAAGTGTGTGCCTATGTCCTTTATTTTTACCTGGCCTGACAATCACTGTTTTTTAATTGCTATGCTTACTCTATCGATTAGACTTAAGTCTATCATTCAACTATTTATTACTGTCTTCTCTGTATTTTTATGTTCTGACATTTAATATGAACAACATGAAAATCATTTAAAATTCCATTTTAATTTATGTATTCCTATTTTAGATATACCCTTTTGTATTTTAAAATAATATACATTCTTAATTTCCATAGTTACTTATAGTTAATATTGTATCAAGCTATCGTATTGACCATATGGATTATATATTTACCATATGTATTATGTATTATATATGTAGGTAATGTATTATATATACATTAACTCCGCAATGAAGTGTTGAGAATTTTTCATTAGATATTTATTGTATAGTGTAAAATGGTCTTTATGTTAACACATATTTATCATTTCTGGTGTTCTTTATTCCTCCTTGAAGGTTTGTGTTTCTATCTGATGTTTTCTCCATTCAACTGGAAGAAGTCCTTTAGAATTTTTTTGTAGTAAAGGTTTGCTGGTGATGAATTGTCTTAGGGTTTTTTTTAAATCTCAAAATACGATCTGAAAAAAATGATGCTATTTTTGCTAGATAAATAATTCTGCATCGATCATTTTCTTTTTAACACTTAAAGTTATTGTTCTGCTTTTTTCCAGTCTTCATATAGTTGGATGAAAAGTCAGTAATTTTTAATTTTTTTAAACATTTTCTCTTTGTATTTGGTTTTCAGTGGTTAGCTTATTCTATAGGTGTGGTTTCTTTGTGTTTTTCTTGCTTGTGTTTTGCTGAGTTTTATGAACTTGCAAATTTACGTCTTTCAACAATTTGGGAAATTTTCAGTCACTATTTCTTCATATATATTTATCTCCCATTAACTGCTTCCTCTTTTGCTGAGGCCCCAGTTGTTCATTTGCAAGCATTTTCAACCTCTTCTCATATGTAATTAAAGTTCTTTTGAGTTTTTCAAACTGTTTGTCCCTTCATCTTCATATTGGATAATTTGTATTGATCAATCAAAAGATCACTTTCCTTAGTCATCCCTAATCTATTATTAGGCTATGTTGTTGTTTGAGTTGGTATCAGACTCATAGTGACCCTACCTACAACAGGGGAAAACAGTACTGTCAGTGCTTCTTGGCTGTTCATATGGTTTTCAATGACGGATTGATTTTTGGGAGTGGCTTACCGGGCCCTTCTCCCAAGCCTATAGCACCTGATGTTGCAAGGTGGTCTCCCATCCAAGTACTAACCAGGCCTGACCCTGCTTAGTTTCTGAGATCTGACGGGATCTGATGCTGCAGGGCTACAGCTGCAGGCATTAGACTATGAGATGTATTATAATACCTGTTACATTGTAATTTTAGCTTCAGAATTTCCATTTGGTTCTTTTTGATATTTCTATTCACTGCTGATAATATTTTCATTCAGTATATGCCATCATGTTCTTGAGCATGCTTACAATAATTGCTTTATTTTTCTTGCTTGTTACTCTGCCATCTGGACTAAGAAGTATCTTCATTGACTGGCTTTTATTTTAAGTGAATTTTGTCATTTTTCTGTTTCTTCTATGTCTAGTAATTTTGGATTTTATGGATATCTCCACAGACTTTATGAATAAAATGTTTTTGAGGCTTTGGATTTCATATCGCTTCAGTTTTTGTTTGTTTCTTTTAGTGAGCATTTAATTTGGCTGAATTCAAATTCCACAGCCTAAAATCTCAGTTCATTTCCCCAGATTTGGCTGTGTTGGTTATAAATCTGCCTCATCCATCAGTCAGCCAGAGATCTGTATCCAAATGCAGGGAATTTGGGTGTTCAGCATCTGACTTTCTCCTTTCCTTGATTTCTTCCCTTACACTCTGGATGATGTGGTCACTAAAGTCTATATTCTTGTTTTCTAAGCTTCTAAAACTGTAGATTTTTTTTTGTTAGAGTTGTATGCACACTAGGGTGTATCATGCTGGGGCTAAGTGCCATAAGAAATGGGAACACACCAAATGCTGTCTCCTTCTTCCAAATATCTCCCTTCTTCCACTCTCTGCTGGCCCCAACCACTCTTCAATACTTTCATGCTCTTGTGTTTATATTTCATATCATGTTCATTCTCTGTTTAGGTTGTTATTTTCAGGACAGTACACATGATAAAAACAGCTGGAATTTTCCTAGAAGCTGAACAGCTCTAACTTTTTTCTGGTTTCCTGTTACTGTCCACCTGAACGGGAACATTATTCTCTCCTGCCGCCATAATAAGGGGGTAGTAGGAAGACCATGAGTTCCTCTAACTCCTATCAGTTCTTCTTGACTGTTGTTTTTCTACCCTAGAGAATAAGCCCTTGCTCTTGTGAGATTGGTTCTTCAGCTGTTAGTAGAGAAAACTCAGAGTTTTAGGTCACAAGGCAATTGAAATCTTAGAAAATTGTCAGGAAGGTTGAAGGAGCAATCGTTAGTCTGGGCCTTCAGGAATCATTCCCAGAATGATTCAGAACTGACCTCCTAGTTGTTGTTGTTGTTAGGTGCTGCTGAGTCAGTATCCAACTCATAGCGACCCTCATAGGGTTTTCAATGGCTGTTTTGGGATTGCCTTAGGGAGGGGATTGCCAGGCCCTTCTCCCATTTTTGCGGTGCTGGGAATTGAACTTGGGACTTCAGAGAGTGCAGTACAGAGCTCTACCAACTGAACTAAATCCCAGCCCACGATATGACAAGTACACTGTGTCAAATCTGCAGGGCAGTTCCAGGAAGGCTGAGCTTGATCCAGAGGCAAACAAGACCATGACCTGCTGCAGAGCAAGCTCTTTGCACAAAGTAACTGAAATGCCAGGGCAGGGCAGCCCTGCCAAGCACCTCTAAACCAGAAGGCCAAGATTTCTTTTCTCCCTCCCTCCCTTCCTTCCTTCCTTCCTTCCTTCCTTTCTTCTTTTTCTTTCTCTCTTCTTTCTTTCTTCTTTCTTTCTTTCTTCTTTCTCTCCTTTCTTTCTTTCTTTCTTTCTTTCTCTTTCTTTTTCTCCTTCCTTCCTTCCTCTTCCTTCCTTCCTTTTCCTTCCTTCCTTCCTTCCTTCCTTCCTTCCTTCCTTCTTTCCTTCCTTCCTTCTTCCCTTCCTCCCTTTCTCTCTCTCTCTTTTCCTTTAATCTTTCATACTGAAGAGTTGAACCCAGGGCCTCACACATGTTTTGCAAGTGTTCTACCATGGAGCCCCACCCCTAGTTGATTTTTTACTTTTTATTTTGAGATAGAGTTTAAGTGGCACAGGCTGCCCCTGGCCTCAAATCAGCGATCCTTCTGCTTCTGCCTCCCGAGTCGCTGGGATCACAGGCTGTGCCACTGTGTTCTATTCAGAAGGGCAAAATTTCAATGACAAGGTGGAGGGATGCTGACCTTTGAGATCTTTCCTAACCCAGAGGTAAGACAAGTGCTATCTTTGCTTCTGTGAGAATTTCCAGTGAGGTTTCCACCCACCCTGCTTAGTAGGTCACCAATGGCCTGGAATTCTGAGGGCAAAATCCCTTAGTATCCATGTGAACCCTGCAAGTTCACTGAGCTGCTACGATGTGAATGTGAATAAAAGAGGGATAAATAATTCATATATGGAATTTTCTTAGGTGTTATAAACAAAGACTGTCAGAAGGCCCTAGGGAAATAGAACTTTTCTCATCTAGCTTTTCAGTTTCCTTTGGAAAGAAAAGAAATTATTCAGAAAACGTGAAATGACACATTACTCTGTCTGGAGCATGTCTGTAGGCAGCGTCTTGTTTTGACAATGCATTATGAATTTAAAAAGACTTTCACTGTTCGGTGTAATCATACCAATCCCTCCTTATGTCTTTAGTAAAATAGTTAAAATAGTAAAATAGCTTATAAGTAAGAAGTAGCCTATCATTTACCCTTGTGGCCTCTTCTCTACATGCTGTAGGATTTCCTTTCCCTTTCCCTCCCTTCCCTTCCCTTCCCCCTTCCTTATTTCTTCCTCCTTCCCTCACTACCATCCTTCATCCTTTTTCTCTCCTCTCTTTTTTCTCCTCTTCGTTTCCTCCCTCCTTTCCTTCCTTCCTTCCTCCCTCCCTCCTTTCCTTCCTTCCCTCCTTCCTTCTTTCCTTCCTTCCTTCCTTCTTCCCCTCCCTCCCTTCCTTCCTTCCTTCTTCCCTTCCTACCTTCTTTCCTTCCTCCCTTCCTTCCCTCCTTCCTTCTTCCCTTCCTACCTTCTTTCCTTCCTCCCTTCCTACCTTCCTTCCCTCCCTCCCTCTTTTACTGCCAATTATTCCCCTCCATTTTCCACTCAGATGACTTCATAAAGCACTTTTGTTGCCCATACCCAGGTTTTATATCTCTCTGAGCAGGCCAGCTAGTGCACATTTTACTAAATACCCTCTGGAAGCAGTTATCAAACCATAAAGCAGCACAGCGGTGTCATTGCCCCGCTCGTTTTATTATTCCGTGGCCCAGAGCTTCTGTTTGGGTAATTTTTTTTTTTCCCAAATAGCTTTCCTAGCTTAGAGAATCTTGTTCCTGTCTTTCTAGTTTGATAGCCTGCCATAAATTTTGCCTTTATGTTTATAGGATGAAATATACATGAATATTCAAGAATTACAAAAGAGAAGTGAATAGAATCCCACAGGATACGCCTTTAGCCATCAGGAAATAAACAGGAACAGCATCTATTCTTGCTGGACTCGGTGGCTTCTTCGTGAAAAGGATAACGTAGTTTAGAATATGGCTCCATGCTGGTGCTTTTTAGCAAGCACCAGAGTTGATATCAGTCTGTTGCTTATCACCATTTAACACAGCATTTTGGAAAATAAAACCTTAAGAAAGCAGCATTGGAAAATATTCATCAAGAAACTGCATGATACATTTACCTGGTAAATTCTAGGTTGCAACTCCTGTTGATGTGTGAGAAACGAGGCAAGTCATCACAGGGACCCAGGCCAGCCCTGGGATGGCACCCCTGTTGAGCGGAAATGCAGTCCAAATTGGGTACCTGAAAGGGTTGAGCGGACTCAGGACTAACACGACTAGTGACACAGAGCAGCAATCACTGGAATAGGAAAGCCATCAGGAAGGAATTGGGGAAAGTCATGCTACCGACAGCTCTGTTTTCTTTTTGAGCTCTGTGGGAGTGACCAGCCCTTGAACTCTGGAGTGTTCAATGGGTGATATCCTCTAACCCACTGGCCAGCGTCCGCGAGTGAATGGACTGTAAGAAAAGTCTCCACACCCACCTCTACTCATCATAGGTAACCTGTTCTACGGATGTAAAACAGATAACAATTAGTGTGCACCTGTTACCCCCCAAAGCAGGGGTGCACACAGGTGATGGTGACAGAACTCCATGGGGCGCCTTTGTTCCATTGGTCTGTCTATTGCAACAGGTGGTTTTCAAGCTACGTCTCACCAGGCAACCTGGAGGCTCCTTGACAAGGAGCCCCACCTGCAAATACACATCTGGGCTTCTCACACCCGCAGGCTTCCCTCCTCTGCACCCTTCCCTGGGGGCTGGCAGGCTGTAGCTTCTTGCTGCGTCAACCCTGCCCCCCCCCCCCCCAGCACCGGGAGAGGCCCAGGGAGACTGTGTCCTGGTTTCCCCGCACTGTAGCTGCTCCTTCCTAGGCGGGTGGCCAATTACTCCACCAGGTGGGAAGTCCACCCACCGCCATCCGCTCCAAGGCCAGAGCAGCCCCAAGCCACCAGGCAGTATTTGCAGCTGTAAGTGAGAGATGCATCTTTGGACCTTAATGGAAACTAGGGCTTTTGAAGCAGCACAGCCTCGATTTTGCTTCTTTCCATCCTTTCCTTTCCCTTTCTCCCTCCCTTTTTTCCCTCCCTCCCTCCTTCCTTCCTTCCTTCCTTCCTTCCTTCCTTCCTTCCTTCCTTCCTTCCGTCTTCCTTCCTCTACCATTTTGAGGTAGAGTTACTTGCAGTAAAATGCCCAGATCTTAATTATACAGTTTTGATGACTTGACAGATGTTTAGATGTACGGAACCACCACTCCAATTAAGATCTTGAACATCGCCATCATCCCCAGAATTGTCTCCTGGCCCCCTTTGTAGTTCCAGGAAATAAAATCGTTTTCAAGGCAATTCTTTTCCTCCAGTGGTTTAGTCCCTAACTGGAGCAACAGAGTGTATATACTTTTCTCCCATTTGCTGGTCCAAAGATCCCATTGAACAGTGGGTTTCTGTTTTTTGTTTTGTTTTTGTTTTTGTTTTGTTTTGTTTTCTGAGACATGATCTTACTCTAATAGCTGAGGCTGGCCTACATCATGCGATCTTCCTGCCTCCACCTCCCGAGTGCTGGGATTACCATGCCTGGCTGGGATGGTGTTTTTTTTTTTTTTTAAATCTGATTAGTGGAGAGTGTACTCATCTGCTGTTCCAAATCAGATGCTCATAGGTAAAGATCATGTCTTGGAAACATGATAGACTGGTGCTGAATTATATGCAGTTTCACTAACAAAATGAACAACAAAAAAAATCAAGGAATCTATGGAGGTATGAGAAAGAGGTGAAGGAAGTTGGCTGGTGCCCTCTGTCGCTGCCCCGCAAAGCTTGGGCTCTGGCCCTGATGAGTGCCGGTGGCATATCTAGGTGGAGAAGAATCTCTCACCTGCTACCTTTCCTTCTTTGCCTGTCTCATGTTTCTCACCTCCTCTCAAAGGTGAGATCAGGTTGTGTCATTGTGAAAGACAAGATAGGGAACCTCAGCTTCTTTTCTCCTGACTGCCTCTTCACTCCCTGCCCCTCACCTCCTGATCTTCTTGCTGGCTCTTGATACCGATTCCCATTGCCCTTCACCTTTTTTTTTTTTTTAAAGCACCCCCTTTCCTCCCTAAACAAGGAATTGCCAAGGTGTTCTTGGAGGAGCTGCAGGTCTGGGTGATGGAAGGAGGGTTTGTGCTGAAGTGAGATGGGATGTTGGAGAGCCTTGAAGGAAGAGAGGAAAAGAGGATCCAATGTGGGGACGTGGCAGGAGGAAAAAGCAAGGGCAGTCACCTGACCTGCCTGATGGTACAGGGCTAGGGAGTTGGACAGAAACTTAGTGCTTGTTGGGAGCCTTCGGGCACGAGATTTAATCTCTCTGCCCATCGGAGCTCACTTGTGTGAGATGGGAATAATTAGCACCTAGGAGGGTGGATGCGAGGATTACTGCTGATGTAGGGGAGGGGTGTATGATGCTTGGGGTGCTCACGAAATGATGGCTATTACTCTAATGGGACCTGGGCGGCCTGGCTGAAGAAGGTGCCGATATGTAGAATTTAAAGAATCCAGGAGAAGTCAAATCGTGGAAAATCATCAGCGGATTCAACTTCTTTTAAAAATCAATTCCTCCATCTCAAAGCTTCTGAAAAATGGACCTAGAAGATGGATCAAAACCTCCCCCCCTGCATTTTTGGATGGTTGGATAACAAAGAAGTGAAGGAGCTATACACGATCGCTATCACGGATTCTACGTCGTGGGTCAGCACTCTTCATTATATGACTAAGGCAAGGCAGAGAAAATGTGCTGAGTGACTCTCCATCCTAACGCAAGGACTTCCTGTTGTGATAACAGGGTAATTGTTATGATGATACTGGAGAATGCTGGTAACTGAGAAACTGAGCCTGGGAGAGTGGTGGATGTGAAAATAACTTTCCAGGGGCAATGTGCTCAACAAATATTTATTCAATAAACGTCGGAACACCCAGGGAATGCCAACCTCTCTATCAGGCCTTCTGCCTTTGTGCTACACCCTCTGCCTCCACGATTCCTATCTAGAGATACAGATGGCAAATTCCAGAGTTCATGGCTGAATCCATTTCTATCATTGCATCCTATGCTTGTGAAAGCTGGACATGGAACAAGAGGATAGGAGGAGAATTGATGCTTTTGAATTATGGGTTGGAGACAAATATTGAATATACCATGGACTGCCAAAAGAATCAACCGATCCATCCTAGAAAAAGTGGAACCAAAGCGCTCCTTGGAAGCAAGGATGGTTAGACTGTGCCTTACGTAATTTTGGACATGTTGTCAGGGGGGGCCAATCCCTGGAGAAGGACATCATGTTCGGGAGAGTGACTGGTCAACAACAAAAATAGGAAGATCCTCAACTAGATGGGTTGACACAATGGTCACAACAATGGGCTTAAACATAAAAAAGATCATGTGTCTGCCACAGTGTTGGGTAGTGTTGCATTCTGTTGTACATAGAGTGTCACTATGTGTTGGACCTGACTTGAGGGCACCTAACAACAACAATAGCATATTGTTTATGTCTTGATTTTCCTTTACTAAACCTTTTTTTCTTTTTCTTTTTCTTTTCTTTTCTTTCTTTCTTTTCTTTTCTTTTTTTTTTTTTTTTTTTTTTTTTTTTTTTTTTTTTTTTTTTTTTTTTTTTTTTTTTTTTGTACTTGGGAGCTGAACCCAGGGCCTCAAGCATGCTTTGTAGGCACTCTACCAATGAGCTGTACTCCCAGCCCATTTTTTTTTTTTTTACTTTTTGTTTTTGTCTTGAAACGGGGTCTCTGTCTCACTAAATTACTTGGGTTGCCTCTTTGAACTTGCAATCCTTCTGCCTCTACCTCCCTAGTTGCTGGGATTACAGGTTCGCAGTACCATGCCTGGCCCTATACTCAATCTTTCTTATGTTGGAAATATCTTCCTCAAGTTATTTTTTTTCCATTTTGGTGGTTTTATTGAGGCATAACTGATCTGCAACAGGCCACATATTTTTGTTAAGTTGTGACATATGTTTATGTCCCTAAAACCATAATGAAAATACATCCTAAGATTTTTTTCTTGTCCCTTTGGAAGTCTACCTCCTATTCTTTACAGGCCTGTAGCCATAGCCCTGTGGCATCAGATCCCATCAGATCTCGGAAGCTAAGCAGGGTCGGGCCTGGTTAGTCCTTGGATGGGAGACCGCCTGGGAATATGAGGTGCTGTTGGCTTGGGAGACAGACTGGCAACCTACTCCCAAAAATCAATCCACCATTGAAAACCCTGTGAACAGCAGAGAAGCACTGCCAATAGTGTTTCGCCTTTTGTACATAGGGTCGCTATGGGTCAGATACCGACTCAATGGCACCTAACAATAACAACAACAACAACAACAACAACAACAACAACCACAACCACAACAACCACCACAACAACATTTTTTACAGAGTCCTGGGAAAGTGCTGTTGTGGGGGGGGGGGGCTCCATTCTTCTACCCAGCTTCTAGTTAGAGGGCAGAGGCTCTATGTTTGGCATGACACGGTGAGAATTCCTTGGGAACTGTTAATAATAGCCCAGTCAGCTGGAAATTAGCTGATTGCTCGACAGATTTGCCCAGAAACCAGATGGCATGAGCCTGGGGAGCACAGAACTCACAGGGAGGCTCCTGGGACAGTGCTGGGAGGAAAGGGGTGAAATGGAGGCCAAAGGGTAAATAGCACAGACATAAGGTATGCACTTACTATATTGGCCCGCTCCTCAGCAAACCCCTGCATACAAGCTAAAGCATGTTTTTAGTTTTTTCCAGTACCAGGCCTCGCACATGCTAGGCAAATGCTCTATCTGAGCCTCCTCTCCAGCTCCTTTTTTGTTTTGAGACAGGGTCTCGCTAAGTCGCACAGGCTGATTCTGGCCTCAACTTGCTATCCTCCTGCCTTAGCCTCCTGAGTCCCTGGGCTTAGAGCTGTGCCCTGTGGAGTCAGGCTGCAAAGCACACTTTTAACTTTAAAAGTTCGAAAGACAACAGCTTAAATTTTAAAGATAGAAATATAACAGCATGTAGTATAATTTAATTTAAAATTTTCTGCGCATTCTCTTCTTTGGTCGCCGAAGAAATTCTTAACATTTTAACTTCCTAATACCTTTATTGGGCTGGGATTTAGCTCAGTTGGTAGAGCGCTGTGCTACAGTCTCTGAGGTCCCGAGTTCAATTCTCAGCACCGCACAAATGGGAGAAGGACCTGGCAATCCACCCCCAAGGCAATCCCGAAACAGTCAGCCATTGAAAACCCTATGAGGGTCACTGTGAGTCAGATACCGACTCGACAGCACCTAAGAACAACAATACCTTTATTAGTGAAAAGTGCTTTCAATGTCTGTAAATTATTTAAAAATGACTGTTGAAGATTAGCAAAACGACATTCATGAGTGCAAGTAGGAACGTTCTTACAAGAAAGTCTGTGGTTTAATTTTAATTATAAATAACTTTTGTTTTGACCAACATAGTACGTGAAGCATTGAGTGATTAATGGCAATTGCTTTGGCTCTTGGTGTCAGCATTAATTTATCCATACAATAAATGGTTATTGCACACCTACTATGTGATAAGCACTCAATGAAATATTTTAAAAATTAGCTAACTTCCATTTTAAAAGAAGTAATTGGATTTTCTTTGTTATCATTGTTGTTAGGTGCTGTTGAGTTGGGTCCAACTCATATTACATCTTACAGAACTTGGTATTTTTATTTGTATAGTACTCCTCAGACACTTTTAAATTATTGGTTAAAAAACTCTTGTACACCTCTGCCAAGATAAGCTCTCGTATTCACATTCCAATGCTTTTACTATAGGTCCCTCCAGGCTTCACCAATTTCAGATCCAAGTGTTTGAGGAAACAATCACATCTGTATTGAACATGTATAGGCTTTTTTTCCTTGTCATTAGTTCCTTAACAATACAGTATAACAACTTATTTCATAGCATTTTCACTGTGTTACGTATTATAAGCCTGCAGCTGTGGCATCCGATTCCATCAGATCTTGGAAGCTAAGCAGGGTCAGGCCTGGTTAGTCCTTGGATGGGACACCACCTGGGAACACCAGGTGCTGTGTAGGCTTGGGAGACAGACCCGGCAACCCACTCCCAAAAATCAATCCACCATTGAAAACCCTATGAACAGCAGAGAAGCACTGCCAATAGTGTTTCGCCTGTTGTACCTAGGGTCGCTATGAGTCGGATACAGACTCAACAACACCTAACAACAACAACAGAGATGATTTAAAGTATTCAGGGGGATGTACATAGGTTCCATGGGAATGCTATGCCATTTTGGGTAAGGAATTTGAGCATCCATGCATTTTGGTATCTTCAGGAAGTCTTGGAACCAATCTGATGTGGATGCTGAGGTATGATTTCACTTGGTATATAACACAGTAATGACTGTGTAATTATGGTAAACGGAGGTCTCAGAGTCAGTATTAGATACTACTGAATTCTCAGCTAATCCAGTGCCTTCTAAAATGACCAAAAGGAACTAGAAATCATGAGAGCTATTTCTAATTGAGATGACATTCCCAAAGGGGCCCGGAGGACATTCTGATGAAGCTAATTTGGTGCTCAGTGGAGCTCCTTGGAGGAGTCCAAGTGGGAAGTGAAGGGTAGAGGGTGACAAGGTGGCTCTGCCTGTCCTCTAAGGGCCTCCCTGGGGTTCTCTGGGAAGGGGTGGACAGCCAGGGAGTATGATGGTCAAGTCCAGCTGCAGAACAGGGTAACAGATAACAGACTATATCCCAGGCAGATCCCCTGGCTCTTATCATCAAAAGACCCTCCCCCCACAATCCTTTGGTTTTTCATTAACCAGACGGAAAATAACCCCTGCTAAAAAGCTCAACGTGCGTTGACTTGGAGTCCATTCTTATTCCAGCTGGTTGTTCACTAGGTGGTCACTGCCAGCTTATCTGGCCTTTCTGAACTTCAGTTTTCACATCTGAACAATGACTGTAGTGATGCCCCCACTATAGGTTTGTGTACACTCTTATTTGGTGGTGGTTACCCATGCCAGGAATCAATGAGCTTCGGAGGATGAGGCAGGAGGATCATGAGTTCGAGGACAGCCTGGGCAACACTTTTTGGGAGGAGGACCTGGCAATTCACTCCCCCTCAAAAATCAGCCATTGAAAACCCTATGAGTAGCAAAGAAGCACTGACAATAGTGTTTCGTCTTTTGTATGGAGGGTCACTATGAGTCAGGCACCGACTAGATGGCACCTATCAACAATTAACAAGAACATTGCTTCACTCAGTATTATCTGCCTTTCTTTCATGCTTAGCTACTAAAGTTAATGCTGTTGATGCCTCCCCCCTGCATGCTAATCAGAGGCTGAGAGGTTTAAGGCGGGTCTGAAATGACGGCTTGTTAATGGTAGGGCACCAACCAGTGTATCAGGCTAGTAGAGATCACTCTGATCCTGGTTCTTTGCAGCACTATCCATGCAGATCTGCCCTCCACTGCACCCTTTGCCTCTGAATTCCTCTTTCTAGCCATGGTCCTTATCCAAAATTACTATTCTCTCTCCCAGGGCCTCAGTGACCTTGCACTCTCTTAAAAATAGTCTTTTAAAAAAGGATTCACTATTTGCTCCATGTGAGCTAGAATGTAAAACAAATTTATGAGTCATAATTCGACCAAATATCTGTAAAGTCACAACTCATCTTAAGTGAGAGAATGTTACCAATCCTCTTGAGGCTATTAGGATGCACATGACAATGCCATTTTTGAAGATAAAAAATGTTTGAACATAGGCCATCTCATATAGTTCAATCTAATATTTGTGGTTTTCTCAAATCTTAGTATTCTGTCTGCCTACCCCCCATTGAGCTCTTAAGCTATTTAAATATCAAAATAATCAACTAGGGCTCAGGTTGGAGCTCAGTGGCAGAGCCTGTGCTTAGAGTGTGTAAGCTTCCATCCCAGCACAAGAAAGGAAGAAAGAAAGAAAGAAAGAAAGAAGAGAAAGAAAGAGGGAAGGAAGGAAGGAAAAATAATTTCAGGTTGTGTATCTTATCATTCTACTTTCTTGCGTGGTCTGATTTACATCCTGCTGGCGTTTCCTAAGTCTGAGCGCTGATGACTGTGGACTGTGAGCTCCTATTTGATTCCCTTTCATCTGAGGAAATCCTCAAGGTTTAAAATAGGTTACTTTGCAGCACAGAGCATTTTCATTTGGTTCTGCTGGGAGGTCCAGGTACAACCAAGCTGAGAGAGCCCTTCACACTCTCTGGAATGCTGTCGGTCAGAAGTCCCCCACCCCTCAGGAGTACCCACAGGTGACTGTACATGCATGTGGAGCCATAACAACCCAAGAGACTTTTTAAAATATGTAAATCACATTATACTCCTTCCTGCCTGCGACTCTCAAGTGTGCCTCCCAGCACACAAAATTCAGTGCATTATCTTGGCATCTCAGGCCTGCATGGTCTGGTTTGTACCGGCTTCTCAGGTTCTGGCTCTGACCCCGGGCATTCTCTCATGCCTTCCACAGAGCATGCTTGCTCCCACCTCACAGGGTTAAACCACAGGTCTCCTCAAGCCCCCGTTTGCTTGTTGGCCAGTCTTGGCCTGCATGAACCCTTCCTGTCAGGAGGATCACAGCAACCGTGATGCCAACTCAGCCTGGTTTCCCAGCGCCATCCCCCCAACCTGCCACCCTCCCTCACCCCCCTGTTGGTTATATATTTGCCCAATACTACTTAGTGCTCTTTGAAATTATTACATTTCTAAGTTTTTTGCTTATTTTTGTGTCTTTTCTAGAGCAGAACTCCAGAACAGATTACACTGAATCTTGGTGCTAAGAAGTTCTGGAACATAGTAGTTATGTGATAGATGTTTACTGAATAAGTAAAAGAGAAGTTACAAGTAGGTGATACTGTGCCAGAATCCTTGCAAAATATGTGGTCATCTCACAGGAAAATATGAGGTATAAGAATTGCAGCAGAGGTAGGAAGGCCAAGGGGACAGGAGCCACAGCCCTTTGCCTCTAGTGCTGTCATTTGTAATGGAACCGCATGGACCTATGCACTAACTCTCCAGCCCTGGGTTCAGCGCATCTGGAGCAGGTCAGCGTTTGACTTTGTCTCTCAAGCCAGAGTTTCTACATCTTTCCGCTGAAGGAGATGAGTGGGTTGAATGTGGTTTCCTTCTACTTTTTCTTAAAGCATTCCTGGGACATGCAGACAAAGTCTGTGTAAAGGGGATCAGAAAGCTAGCCAAGGAGCCAGGAGCTGGGGTCACAGGGCCCAGAGAGGAGACGACCTAGGGCAGCAGCCCCTGCTGGGACACCTCTTTTGTTTGGGAGGCATCTGATGGATCTCCTGCAGCAGCTGAGGGGCTGAGAAGCTCCATGGCTTGCTTTAAGGAAGGGGAGTTCTGTTCCTATGACCCTCTAGTTTCTATGGCTTGCCAGAGGGCAAGAAGATGTGGGAGACACGGGAGGGGAGAAGTTCAGAGAGATGCTTCGGAGGCCTGCACTTTGGGATGTCATCTTCTGACTAGCTACTTGTTGCTGTTAGGAGCCGTCGAGTCAGGTCTGACTCATAGTGACTCTATGTATAACAGATCAGAACACTCCCCAACATTGTGCCATGCCCGGGACTATAGTCAGCGCTTCTCTGCTATCCCTAGGGTTTTTGATGGCTGATTGTCTTTTGGGAGTGGGCTGCTTGGTCCTTCTCCCAAGTCTACAGCACCCGCTAGTCACAGGCGGTCTCCTATCCAAGAACTAACCAGCCCGAACTTGCTTAGCTTCTGAGACCAGATGGAATCAGATGCCAGAGCGGTATGGCTATAGATGACCGTCTACTAGGTCCAAATAAAAAAGGAAGCATATCTACTGGTATAATTCCTATACCAGAATTTTTCCAGAATCTTCCAGAAGGTGATTTTTCACCCAGCACAGATCTGATTTACTTAATGGCATGGACAGGCTGTGCCCCTGAGGCCAGAGCTGTGGCAGAAACTTCATGAGACCTAAAGTTTGAAATATTTATAACCTGGTCTTTTGCAGAAAAAAATCTGCTAGCTGTTACTATAGATGATATCCTCTGACAAAAATGTAAATTAATTATAGTTAGTAATAGTGTTTTGCCTGCAGATACAATTGTAGATACTTTGGGTTCAAAGAACAGCCATTATAAAAATCATAAAATACATAGATACTGAATGTATATATCAAAACATGGAGAAGGATGGGATACAAAGAGTCACAGAAAATGACGAATTTATTAGAAAAGAAGATGATTGGAAACTAAGGAGTTAAGGGCTCAACTCAGAAAGTTATTTTTAGAGAAAGCATAGTTAACCAAAAAACAAGCCAGGAAATCAGAAAGAAATGAGGAGATAGTGACAGATTAGAGAGCCATAAATAACAGTGAGAATTAACAAATGCAGAAGCTAAGTTTTGAAAAGAAGTTTATAAACTGTGGACGGTCTGATTAAGGAACAAAGAGAAAACATTAAAGAAGGAAAGAAAAAGAGACTTAAATGCAGCTATCTATATAGTATATAAATCATAAGGAAACATGGTAAACAACTTTATGCCAATAAATCTGAAAGCCTAACAAAATGGTTAATTTTCCATAAAAATGTACACCATGAAAATTGACTCGAACAAATTAAGAACTTGAGTAGGTTATTAACTGTATAACCATGATCGTGAAAGTTACAGCTTTAAAAATAGCTTTTGGAGCTGGGCTCCATGGAGCATTGCCCATAATCCCATAGATTCTGGAGGCAGAGACGGGAGATTGTGGGTTCAAGGCCAGAGGAAGCTTGTGGATCTTAGAGTAAGACCCTGTCTCAAACATAAAATAAAATAAAATAAAGTGGGGCTGGGTGTGCCTCTCAGTGCTAGAACATTTGCCTAGCATGTGCAAGGCCCTGAGTTCAACTCCTAAGTCAGACCAGTGGTCAAAGATCAATAAACCAAAAAGCATCAAGCTTAGGTGATTTGATAAATAAAAGTTATCACGTTTCCTAGAAAAAGATAACTTCTTATCTTACAATACACAGAAGAGCAAGATAGAGGAAACTAGAACAAGACAATGTAAGAAAATAGTCTGACATCACTTGTGAAAATAAATACAGAAATCCCAGAAAAAAAATTGGCAAACTGAATGCTTCAATGTCTAATATATTATACATAAGCATACTTCACTCAAGGACAGCAACACTGTTAACACTAGGAAATATGTAATGTAATTAATGATGCTACAGGTTAATAAAGAAAAACCATGTGATCCTCAAAAGATGCGGGGTGGGGGGAATAGCATTTGGTGAAATTCTATACTCACTCGTTATGAAACACATTAGCAAACTCATAATAGAAAGGAACTTTCATAATCAGGTGCATATTATCTTCTGAAAACCTATGGCAAATATGAACTTTTAAGAGGCAAAGATTCTAAGGAGCCCCAATAAAATCAGGCATGAAGGGAGGCTGACCCCATCACGGTTCTAAGCATTGTCTTGAGACATGAACAGAAAGATGAGACTGGGAGAGAAAGACAAACAAAACAATTGGAAAGGAACAGAAATAAAATTGTCATTTGTAGATGATGATGTTGGTAATGCAAAAGGTGCAAGAGAAAGTAGAGCAAGACATACAACCAATGGAACATTGGTATTTTTATATTAGAACAGTTACGCAAGCCAATAGGAAAAACACATTGCAATAGAAAATGTGGACAGAAGAAGGGGTAAGTCGCCAAAAAGAAAACTTTATTACTAAATAAATGTGCTGTTATGGTGTGGACCTTAATTATCCCCCTAAGTTCACGTCATTTGGTCCCCTGCTGGTGGCGCTGTCCTGGGAGGATGTGGAACTTTGAGAGCCAGGCTTTTGGGGAAAGTAGCTCCCTGGGGGGCAGGGCTTTGGAGGTTTTTACCCTGGACCCACAGCCTTGGTCTCTCTTTGTTCCTGGTCCGCCATGCTATGAGGTCATTTACCAAAGGTCCTGCTGCTGCTGTTGCTGCCATGCCTGCCCTGCCGCCATGATGGACTGATCCTCTAACTGTGAGCTCCCAATAAATCTCTTCCTTTGCAAGTTTGTTTCGGATAGCTTTTCTGCTGCGGCAACGGCATCTGACTAATACATGTGGGAAAAAGGCATAGCCTTGCTAATAATTGGGAAATGCAAATAATACACAGGGGACTTCACACCTTTCAGATTGGAAAAATGATCAGATGTGGTGATTCCCAGAGCTAGTGGGATGTGGGACAGGGAGGATTACCATGCTTAAGGGTGATTTAGCAAAATTTAGGGAGAGATAAGGCAAATTCAGTATGAGGTATATTTTAGAGAAATCAGTAAATGATTACATAGAGGCCTAACAGCCACCATGTGTTGGAGCATTATTTGTAATAGCAAATATCTGAAAGCCACTTACTTGTCCATCTGTATGGAGCTGGATAAGTAAATCCTTGTGTAGTCATGAAATGAAATAATGTTAATCAGTGAGAATGAATAAAGTAAACCACATATACCACATAAACCAACCTTGGAAAAAGTTATTGAGAAGGAAAAGTGTTTTGAAGAAATGCATACTTGTGTAAAAACCTGAAAGATAAGACCGGGATGTAGTTCAGCAGGAGGGCGCTTGCTTAACATGCATAGGCCCTGGGTTGGATCCCCAGCACCACCAAAAAGAATGTTTTTGAAAAATAATTCAGGGGCTGGGGTTGTACATCAATAGTAGAGCACTTGGTTAGCTTGCACGAGGTCCAGGGCTCAGTCCCCAGCACTACAATTTTTTTTTTATTATTTAATAAAAAATACAATGCTATAATGGCGTAAGGGGCTGGAGTTTAGATCAGTTGGTAAAGCGCTTGTTCTGCACTCTCTGAGGCCCTGGGTTTGATCCCCAGCACCGCAAAACGGAAGAAGGACCTGGCAGCCCACTCCCAAAACAATCAGCCATTGAAAACTCTATGGACAGCAGAGAAGCACTGACAGTGCCAGGCATTGCACAGTGTTGGGGAGGGTTTCGTTCTGTTGCACATAGGGTTGCTGTGAGTCGGACATGACTTGATGGCACCTAACAACAGCTGCTACATAATGCTGTAAGGTGGTTTTGGATACGTCACAGGTTGCGCATGCACCCTGGAGAGGATGGAGGATCACCAGGCACAATGGCTGGCCAGACTTCCCCACCTGGGATGGCAGTCGGGGCTCTGATTCTGTGGGGTGGCCTTCCGAGGGCTCCGACGAACAGGGCCGCATGCCTCAGCTTGGAGCCTGCACACAGCTGGTCTAGTGCGCTGTTCTTTTCCCTTGTGTCTCTGAATCTGCCAATTCTGACTCGACATTTCCTCTTGGGAAGGAAAGAGATCCCCGGGCATCGATGGAGACAGCATTCAAATAAAAAGGGGGAGTTAAAAAGGAAGGAAGAAAGGTCTTAGCCCACCTCCCACAGCCAGCACCCTGGTAAGGTTTCGTTTGTTGGAAAAAGTGGGGCATTTTCAGTTTCTTTTATTATGATTTCCATTTGACAGCTGCCCCAGAGACAACACAGAGAATTTAATTACGGTGAGTGGTGAGCGCAGTGAGAGCTCTGTCTCCTTTTGTCTTGATGCAATCTCCTTTCAATAGGAGCAGGCAGGAGCCTCAGGGGCCAGCCCTCCCGCAGGCCATCACGAAGGCAGGAAGCTTGGAGCCTCGGGGCGAGGCCCTGGTGCTGGGCCCCTTTCCACCTCATGCCTGGACTGTCCTGGAAAGGCCCAGGCCTGGCCCTGCCGGGCTGGGGGGGGACTTCTGGATGCTTGAGAAAACAGTAGCTCCTCTCATCTGCACAGGATACGTCCCAAGACCTCCGGGGGATGCCCAAAGCCCAGATCGCACTGACCCTGGATATGTGGCATTTTTCCCTATCCATACCTGTGATAAAGTTTCACCTTTTCATTTAAAGGAAACATTTTACAGCTTTGCTTCGGCATACCTGAATTGCAGGTGTCTCTGTTCTGGCGCTTCAGAGCCAATGTTAAGTGAAGTAAGGGTGACCTGAACACAAGTGCTGTGGTAACGCCACAGTCCAGCTGATGATGGAGATGGCTATCGAGTGACTAATGGGCAGAGACACAGGTGAGGTTTGTACAGCATCAGGAGCAGAAGCAGCTGCACAGCAAGGGAAGCCAGAGAGCAGAGTGGACCTGCGACCCCTCCGATGCCATGGGGTCCTCGCGCACCTTCCTGTACCAAACGCTCCAGGGCAGAGAAGCGGCTGAGGCCCTGCTTAGAAGAGCGCCCTCTGTATGTGCGCTGCAGAAGGGACTCCGCGTGTGGCCAGAGAGCTTTACGAAACCCAAAGGAGGGGCTCCAATAGAGATAATGGTAATTGGGAAGCTTAACTGGCAAACTCGATTTTCCCCCATTATGGAGATGAGATCAGGCAGAAGATAAAGCCACATCTGTTTTCTGCACATGTGAATCATAACATATGCTATGGACAAAGGCATGATTCACGTCCTGGCCCCAGATTGCATCAGGCTCCTCAGAACAGTATGCAATTCATGAACTAGGAATTGTTTACTTCTGGACTTGCTTATTTCTGGAATTTTCTATATGATGTTTCTGGCCCATAGTTGATCACAAGTGACCGGAACCTCGGGAAGTGGAAGTATGGCTAAGGAGGGGACTATTGTATGGCAGAGCGAAGGGAGCTTCCAGTGGTGTCTTCTGGTATTAGACCAGCCTCCACCTCCGCTGCACCTGCCCTCCGCTGTGAGGCGTGTCTGCAGACAAGAAGGGCCTGTGGTCACACACACAGGTGGGTGAAGGAAGGGAGATCCCACCCTGACAAGACACCATCGGGGAAAATTCACCTCAGTCACGTGGGAGGGACTGCTGAGCCTCTGTTAGCTCTGCTCACCTGGTCCCAGGCTAGGTTAGCAATGGTCCTGCTGGCTCTGCCTCCTCCCCCTGAGGTGCCTCAGTCCCTGTCTATGTCTCCACCCGGCAAGCGCGTTGCGAGTCTCCTACCAAGGAGGCAGTGGCAGGAACACCTGTCTCCTCAGGACCTGCCACCTCCCTGAGGCTGTGCCAATGATAGCCATCGTTCAAGCATAATCCGGCCAGGCACAGAGTCCTGCGCACTGTGGAATGGGCCCTTGTGTTGAATAGAAATCGGCCAACAGGCGAAGCTACTCCCAGAGGGTGTGCGTCTCCAAGGCCTAGTCATGACATATTGTCCTGCGTCTGATCCTGAAGATGTGGAGGGGCCACCTTCTTTCTGACAGTGGGGCCCTGGCGATTCAGCAAGCCAGCCAGGGCCTGTGGAGGCCATGTCCGCTGTGCTAGTCAGCTTCTGTGGCACAGTGACAGAGAAACAGATGGACTAACTGAAGGGAAGAAGGGTTTCTTTTTCTCATGGTTTTGGGAGTTCAGTCCATGTTGCTCGGGAGGGCGTGGTCAAGGACGCTGCAGGCAGAGGCCGGGGTGGAGGACAACAGGAAGCAGAGAGAGAGAGGGGCTGGAACCTAGGGCCAGGGTAAAACCCTAAAGGGTAAAACCTTAATGCCTAACCCAAGTGACCTCCTTCTGCCAGCAAGGGCCCCCCTCCAGCGTTCCACGGCCTCCCAGAGCAGTGCCACCTTCTGGGGACCAAATGTTCAAATGTGAGCCTTGGGGGCCATTGTGCAATCAAACCAGACCTCCTGCACAGTGGCCTGGGCTGACGTCATGGCCAGCTGGACCTGGGGGCGACCTCAGTTTCAACATCCAGTGATGACCTGGCCTGACACTTGCAAAAAACAAAACAGAAGCAAAAACTACACTCATGGGAGCATCTGACCTGTTTGCCTTAAAAAATGGCTGCAGTTATGGACTAAGGAAACCTCTGCCCAAAGAATCTTCTCTTAGCAAGCCTCCTCATTCATAGGGGAGCCGAGAATAACCTAGGGAGAGCAAGGTAACGAGGCAGGGGCAAGAGAGAGCAGGGGAAGAAGGCAAGGGCAGAGAAACAACACTTCAGAGATAGAACACATCTATCCAGGAAGCTTGCTCTGCCATGCCTGACAGCAGTCCTCTGCTCACAGCCCGGGCGGGTCATCATTTGTGCCAAATTGGCTGGGTGGTGGGGCTGAGAAGGGGGCAGGCATCATCCGGGTATTTCTGTGATGGCCTTTGGACTGGAATTCCGACGTGGGCTCCTCCCCAGTTACATGCCTGCTGGCCGCTCTGCAGATTTTAGACTTGTTAGCCTCTGTATTTACATGAGCCAATTCCTTGAAACAAATAAATAAATCCACTTGTCTATCCATTTATCTATCACCTGTCTATCTGTCAATCATCTGTCAGTCCATCTATCGTCTTTGCACCTATCACTGGCTTATGTATCATCTCTGTATATATTTCTCTCTCTACCTGTTCATCCATCTATCCACATGCACCCTTCCTGCTGGTTCTGTGCCTCTGGAGCAGCCTGATTCTTGCCCATCTCTTACACACACACACACACACACACACACACACACACACATTCACACACACACACTCACACACACACACATGCACGCACACACACGTGCACACACCCCATGGGGCCTCAGCCCTCCTATATTCCTGGCCAGCTGAGAATCCAGATGAGGAACAGCCAAGTGGGCAGTGGAGGCTGAAGGAAAAGAGAAGCAAGGAGAAGTCTGGGGGCTCACAGGACCCGCAGCCCAGCACTGCACAGCTTCGTTCATTTCCCTGGGAGAGACACTGTTTCTTTTCTCCGATTTTTAAATGATTAGTCTCTGACCTAAAGAAAGTTAAAGAGAAAATTAACAAATCCTGAGATGGGGGCTGAGGGTGCAGGATAGGGGGAGAGCACTTGCTTGATGTATGCCAAGGCCCTGGGGTCAGTCCTCAGTGCCAGAAAAACCAAACAATAAAAACATAAACAACAACAGAAAAGAAATCCTGAGACTGGTTGTGGGACACTCACTTGTGAGAGGGAAACCAAAGTAGCAAATCAGGGGAAATAAAAAGGAAGGAAGAACCATCAGAAGTGGGAAAAGCAATTCCACGTATAAAGAATTGTCATTTCTTTTCACTTCTCCATCTCTGCAGACACAGCGTTCTTAGGAAAGAAGACAGAACAGAGCGAACATTGTATCGCTGGCGCAACAACTTGAAACCTTAAAGAGTATCATAGCTGCGTTCTAAAAGTCTGAGAATCTCTTTCCGCACTCTGCTGAAAAAGTAATCGGCAGAGTTCGGTAAACCACACTCTACAGCTTCCTAAAACTGAACTGTGTGCTTCACATCCAGGCACCCAGAAATGAAGGAAAATGCTTGTTCTGTCACCTTATCACCCACCCAAGCAATGACAGGACCAAACTGCCTGATTTTGTCATTCTACATCTTAGAGGCCACCAGTTCTCCCAACTTTTGGTTACGAGGTAGTACCCACTTGCAATGTCTCTGTTATCCAGGGCTGTGACATATTCAGTGAGACTCAAGTAGAAAGCAATCTGTAAGACAGGTATTCAATTAACGACTCCAGTGAGAAAACACAAGTTAGTGTTTTGAATGTTAAATCAACAGCACCGGAGAGTCTCCTAAAACACTGGCGTGGAAATTCCATGCTGTGCATGGCTCTCGGTAAAGATTTTAAGGAACAAATAGAAACAAAGAGAATCCTGTTAGACTGGCCAAGGAACAGAAAAGAAATGCCCCCCTCTGACAGTCCACAAGCCTTTCCCCAGAGTGGCGCTGGTCAGAAAGGTGGAATGGTTGTCAGGAAGATCTGACAAACACTGCTCACCATGACCGCATTGACAGCCACGACCACACCAGGAGTTTAACATCAGCTCACCTGGGTTAAGACTCTTTCTGCCAAGCACTGTCCAAAGGGTTTTATGAGATGGTTAGTTCTCATTGCTTTATCTGACAGCATCTTCCCATCAACCTTTCTGGCATTATTTTGTTACAGGAGACCCGGGAACAGAACAGCAGGCAAATTGCTTAGTTGGGATAGAGCAGAAAGAAGATTTGGAATTCACTGTCCACACCAGGCCTGCAGCCATAGCACTGCGGCTTCTGATCTCGTCAGATCTTGGAAGCTAAGCAGGGTCGGGCCTGGTTAGCCCTTAGATAGGAGACCACCTGGGAACACCAGGTGCTGTAGGCTTGGCAGACAGACCGGCAACCTACTCCCAAAAATCAATCCGCCATTGAAAACCCTATGAATAGCAGAGAAGCACTAACAACAGTGTTTCGCCTGTTGTACGTAGGGTCGCTTATGAGTCAGATACCGACTTGACAGCACCTCACAACAACAACATCCACACCAGACAAAGCCCTCCTCTGTTCCATGTCTATCATGAGCAAGTGTGGAGGGGACTGAAATACAACAGTGTGGGATGCAGGAGCGCCATACAGGGCTCCTGGGTAAACACTTAAAGCCCCAAAGACCCCAGTGCCCTAGAGTAACTGATTGTAGTTTAAAGAAGTAATAAGTGTGTCTGTGGTTAGTCTCAGTATTAATTCTGTATGGGAACGTGGCCTCCTGTGAGACACACTATAAATCTGGATGCCTTCCACAGCAGAGTTCAGATGTGTCGGCTGCTTTCTTGTTTGAGATTGTTCTCTGTTCACAAGGAGGCCTTTTTGTTGAGTTTTAATAACCAAATGAACGTCTTTCGTCACCCTCTGGCATCACTTCCAGAGCATTCTGTAAACTGTGATGCAGTCCAGAGGCAGGGATGACACGCTGGGCCGGGGCGTGGGCAGATGGCTCTGTCGATAGACTGGGGGAGGATCAGCTGGGCGGCCGACCGAGGCCGACCACATCAAAGATGCCTTTGTGGAGCACCAGCCTGCGCTGAGTCCTTGCTCGGGGCTCTGCAAGGGCTTGCTCAGCCGCCACGCAGCCAACGCAGACACGTTTAAAATTCACACGCAGCAAACCAGCGGCCAGCGCTACCCTGTTGGAACTGGGAATCAGCAAGGCACGTTTTATGCTGACATGTTCCTGCAGCTCGCAGAAAGTCACGTGAGCCGCTCGATTGGAGGTTTGTCGTCACGGGGACTGATGCGTGTGCTGCACTCTTGAGATTGCTCCACGCGAAGTAACGCCATCACTCGGCTGAAGCCACCCCGGTGCCCGCCATGCCGTTTCCTACCCAGCACCTTAGCCCTGAGCGCGGCAGGGACACATTGACTGGAGCCAGTTCCTGTTGAGATGGACTAGGCAGGGCCCCTTCCGTCAAGGACGCCTTTCCTCCAATGAAACCAACACCGATTGCTTAGTTAACTGCAGCAGTTCACGATTGTTTAGTTCTACGGGGCAGTCTGCCTGAGATTTAGCTCAGTTGGTAGAGTGCTGCACTGCAGTCTCTGAGATCCCAAGTTCAATTCCCAGCACCGCAAAAATGGGAGAAGGCCCTGGCAATCCACTCCCAAGGCAATCCTGAAGCAGTCAGCCATTGAAAACCCTATGAGGGTCGCTAGGAGTCGGATACCGACTCGATGGCACCTAACAACAACATGTGGCAGGCACTGGCTTAAGCACTTGGCAAAAGCATGTTCTTCACGACTGTGTGAGCGTAGGTAAGTGCAGTCCCCCACGTGGGAACCCCGTGGCATTTTACAATAGCCCAGATGGTGTGGTCCGCTCCTGTTCCCACTGAATTTTATAGCACGTGTCAGGCGAGGGTGCTCATGGGAAACGGTGAGGTAGGCAGGTCAGGGAACAGGGAGCTCTGTGGACTGAAGAATCACGAGATCAGACTAGGGGCAGAAATTGGGCCAACCCCAAGGTCATCAATGGATGACATTCTTGAGACTGTAGTTGGTAACAACAGAGGCTCAAGAGGGAGTCATCCAGCATGGGCTGAGATCCAGGGTCCAGGAATAGGGAGAATTCAATGCAGTGATCCATGGGGCCTGGTTGGTAGCCTGGGGGGATGTGGGCGAAGGAGCTGGCAAGGGCCCTGTGCCAGCAGATGATGGCACAATGGCGGGTGCTCCATTACAGACACAAGGTAGAGGGCTAAGTCCTAGAATAGGTCCAGCACATGAGAGACTAATAGTAACCTCGACCTCCATGTGTGCATTCATCCTTCACGCATCCATCTGTCCATCCACTCATCCTCTGTCCACCTATCCACCATCCCTCATCAGCCAATCCATCCATCCTTCTATCCATTCCTCCACCTCCCCACTTATCCTTCCACTCATCAGTGCACCCATCCATCTACCCACCCACCTACCCATCACTCATCCACCAGTCCACCCATGCATCCATCCATCCACTACCCACTCATCACCAATCCATCCATTCATCTAATCATTATCTGTCCACCCACCCATCCACACATCCATCCACCCATCCTCCATTCTTCAACCAATCCACCCAGCCATCCCATTCTTTTTAACCATGTGGCATAGTACTGGGTAAAACAAAAAAAACAATTAAAAAACCCATAAACACAAACAAACAAACAAACAAACAAACAAACTATGTATATGTATATATATATATAAAATAATCCCCTTCTTGGAACTCAATGGGCGGACAAAGCTGAGTGGCTTGAGCCAAGGAAATGTTTTCCACTCCTCCAGTGACATCCATCTCTTGGTCCCCCATAGAAAGAGTAAGGGCTTGTCTGTCTGTCACACTGGGGTAACCACAAAGAGGAAGACTGGAAAGGCAGGGTCAGACAGCTATTAGAGCAGTGGTTACATCTAGTGGAGCACAGATCTATTTGAGGGGTTCTCTACCTTTTTAATCTGAGAGGGAGAGGGAGAGGGAGAGGGAGAGGGAGAGAGAGAGAGGCTATTTGGGAACCCCAGATGACACCCTAGGTACAGTCCTTCCCCTCCTCTCCATTTGTCTAAACACACGAAATGAGGTGGAGAGGGCCTTTCCCCCCAACACTTCCACGCGTCCCTTTGCTCATGAACAGGACGCGGAACCTCTTAAAGCACAGACACCTCCCTTGCCTAAGTGACAGGAGAGCACACTTGTGGCCCACATGGGTGCCACTGTGCTTCCCCCCTTCTTGATGTCACCTTCTGCCTCTCTAGCCCTGGCCCCACATTATCTGGGGAGGGCTAGACATGTCATAGGAGAAGACAAAGAGCGACAATGTCTAATCTTTAACTCGAGAAGAGACTTTTGAAGCACTTGGTGAGAAAAATGGTCTTGAAAGCCAGGTTTTGTGGAGAGAAGGATTTGTGGAGTCCCCAGACTGGCTGTCGCTATAAGGAACAAAGATGAGACTTTCTGACCTTTCATATCCTCTCAAACCAGGCAGGGAGACCCACAGCTCTGCACAGGGGAAGCCCTCCGAGGGAGGATGAAGATTGTCTCTTGCCTGCAGGAGGGCAAGCAGGTGTCCTGGAGAGGGGCATTGCATGGAGGAACAAGAGTCAGGTGAGAATGTCACCAGCCTTTCATGCCCCCACCCTCTGTGAGAAGGTTTGTTGTTATTGCGAGGTGCTGTTGAGTCAGGTCCAACTCATAGCAACCTGATGTACAAGAGATGAAACACCCCGTAGCACTGGCACTATGTCAGTGCTCTTCTCTGCTATTCATAGGGCTTCCTGTGGCTGATTGTTCCAGGATTGTTTTGGGAGTAGACTGCCAGGTCCTTCTCCCATTTTGGTGGTGCCGGGGATCGAACCCAGGGCCTCAGAGAGCACAGAGCAAGTGAACTACCAACTGAGCTAAACACCACAAATGGAAAGGGGTGTGTGGAATGCAGCGCAGGTTTGTCCCTGCTTCTCTTTGGGACTTCCCAGAGCAGCCATGACGACACAGCAGTGACAAGGTGAAGCTAAAGGCAGCAGCCTGACCTGGCCACCACTTCCTGGTAGAAGCTGTGGGACGAGGACTGTGGCTCAGGTTGCTGGCTGGAGCTTGTGTGGACCCTAGAGCGAGGCTCACAGGACCTCAGAGCTGGAGCTGAAGGGCTAGACTTGGTGGGAACTGCACACAGCCCTTAGGGATGGTGTCCCCAGAGGGTCGCGATGGGACCTCCTAGGAGGGACTCTTGAGCCTCGTTTGTGCAGCCTCAGGAGCACGGGTAGCTGCAGAGCAAGGGAAGCCAGAGAGCAGAGTGGTGGTCCCCGGGCCTGCAGCATCCTCTGCTGCCACGGGGTCCTGATGCGCCTCTCTGCACCACATGCCCTGGGGTCAACAAGCAAATGAGGCTCTGCTTAGAAGGGCGCCCTCTGTAGGTGCTCTGCGGAAGGACTCTGCATGTGCCCAAAGAACCTTGTTGTTGTTAGGTGCCAGGGAGTTGTGTCCGACTCATAGCCACCCTCATAGGGTTTTCAATGGCCGATTGTTTCGGGATTGCCTCGGGAGTGGGTTGCCACGTCCTTCTCCCATTGTTGTGGTGCTGGGAATCGAACCTGGGACCTCAGAGACTGCAGAGTGGGGCTCTACCAACTGAGCTAAATCCCAGCCCCCAAAGAACCTTAGGAAATCCAAAGGAGGGGTTCACACGGAGATAATGGTAATTGTTGTTGTTGTTGTTGTTAGGTGCTGTCACAGCATGTCTGACTCACAGTGACCCTCATAGGGTTTTCAATGGCTGATTGTTTCAGGACTGCCTATGGAATGGACTGCCACATCCTTCTCCCATTTTTGCAGAGCTGGGATTGAACTTGGGACCTCAGAGACTGCAGAGCAGCACTCTACCAACTGAGCTAAATCCCAGCCCTAATGGTAATTGGTGAGCTTACATGGCAAATTCGATCTTCCCCCACATCAAGATGAGATCAGACGATAAAGAAGGTTACATCTGCTTTCTGCACATGTGAGTTATGGTATACCTTATGGCTTAAATATGGCCTGTCCTCTCCAAAACCCATGTGGAAATTTGATTGCCATGTGGCAGTGCTCAGACATGGAGAGAGATGAATGTCATTCTTTCAGGACCAGGTCAGTGCCTGTGGCTGAGAATTATTATTCTTGGGTATTAGTTACCACAGGAGTCGGTTATCACAGAGTGAGGCCACCCCTAAGTTTTGCTTTCTTCTGCACCCATTCCATGACTCTTCCATCTTCTGCCGTGAGCTGTAGTGTGAGACTCACTAGTTGCAGCCTCCCAGTCTTGCACGTCACAGCCTCCAGAATCTTGAGCCAAATAAACCTCTTTTCTTCATAAATTACCCAGTCTCCTGCATTCTTTTATAGCAACAGAAAGGGACTAGGATATCATGTAATTTTTTTTCTCAGGCTATACCTGGATTTAAAAATGTATTGCAAGTGAGGAGCAGATTCTACTGAGGAGAGAACCTTCTTGCTTGCTGTTGGATGCGATTTCCCCCAGTTCCACATCAGAGCAGTTTAATCTTGCAAAGAAAGGAGTCCATGTCTCTACAACACCCCACCCAGATAGCTCTGGTGGGGAAGGTAGCGCTGCAGTGCCCAGAAGAGTGGGAAAGGTGGTGCTACGCAAACCCCAGCAGTGACCCTGACAACCCTAAGGCTGAACAGATTATCAGAGCTGAGGTACCACCCCAGGGCCTTAATCTCGTCAAAAAGACAACTGTGGTGACTTGGCTTATCTCAGCCCTACACAAAGACTGAGGATTTAAATTCAGGGTTCCTAATTTCCTGGCCCTTAAAGAGATTGTCCGTGCCCCTGTGCAGGATGGAGGACTTCTGATGTCACCTCACATCCTCTGTCTCCCCAACGGCTTGCTCCTTGGAATAGCGCACTGGCTTTTCCTTACCTGAATGGATCAAACATGGCGATGGCAGCAGCTATAGGATTTCCAAGGCTCCGCAGCTCAAGGGGGTCCCGTGGTCCCTTTGGTCTTTTCTATACAGGAAACACTATCTATGAAGGGGAACTTGCCAAGATGCAATTTAAATCACCCCTGGTTATTGAGAGTGGCCCCTGGCTCCCAGGACAAGCAGCTTTTGCCAACTGCCCATCACCAGGAACCACCAGTTGGTCTCTAGATCCTGGTAGAATCACTAATTACCTGCTGGGCGACTCCAGGCTAAGTAGGTCTCTGACAAGCCCTAGACAGCAGGCAAGTGTTGAAACTTGTCCTCGAGACTCAGAGCCCTCGTGCAGCAAGTTGGGGGTGCCAGGGTGGATTTTCCAGTCACACTGCCAAGGAGGGCCTTGGCACAGCCCCTCACATGGCAGCTTCCATGATGGCTGAGCTGTGCCCTGGCCTGCAGAGGCCCAGCCAGTCCCCCTGCTTAGGGAATCTGATGGGCAGATCTTTAACTCTAAATCCCAGCTCTGGGTTTCCCCTCCTTGCTCATGGAAGGTGGACTGCCTGGGATCTGTGTGGCAGGAAGGAGCAGGCTCACCTTCCCTCCCTGAAAAGAAGAAATTGTTGTTGTCCTCAGATGCTGTCGAGTCGTGTCCAACTCACAGCGACCCTGTGTACAACAGGTGAATCACTATTGTCAGTGCTTCTCTGCTATTCATAGGGTTTTCAATGGCAGATTGATTTTTGAGAGTGGGTTACCATGTCCTTCTCCCAAGCCTAGAGCACCTGGTGTTCCTAGGTGATCTCCCATCCAAGTACTAACCAGGCCCGGCCCTGCTTAGCTTCAGAGAGCTGATGGACTGGATGCAACAGTGCTACAGCTGCAGGCAAAGAGGATAAAAGTAGTAATCAAATTCAAGCAGTGCATCTCATGTCACTATTCCTGGGTCCCTTCCATGCACTCTTGAGGCTCTCATGACAGGCTTTCCCAGGGCCCAGCTGTGCTCTGACACTCGGCTGTCCCTCAGTAGACATACATCCCAAAGTGGGACTCCACCTGCTCCTCTCCACTGCACACACAGGAACGTGGCATCTCGTGTCCCCAGAGTGTCCTCTTCAGGGGCCCAGAGCCCTCAAATTGTAGGACAGAATCCTTCTCCCAAGAATTTTTCTCATTTTGATTTTGTTTGGTTTTGTCTGAGAGGGGGTCTCGCTGTGTTGCCCTGGCTGGTCCTGAGCTCCTGGGCTCACATGGTCCTCCTAAATCAGCCTCCAGGATAGCTGGGGCTACCGGCACCTGCCATCATGCACTGTTTCTTTTTTCCTTAGCAATTTTCAAGTATCTAATGTGTTACTGTCTGCAGCCATAGCACCCTAGCATCTGCTCCTGCCTGACCTTGGAAGCTAAGCAGGGTCGGCTTGGTTACTCCTTGGATGGGAGACCGCCTGGGAATACCAGGTGCTGCAGGCTAGGGAGAAGGACCTGGCAGCCTACTCCCCAAACAATCTGCCACTGAAAACCCTATGAATAGCAGAGAAGCACTGACAATAGTGCCGGGCACAGCACAGTGTCAGGAAGTGTTTCGTTCTATCATATATAGGATTGCTATGAGTCATACCTGACTCGATGGCACCTACAACAACAATGTATTATTATTATTATTATTATTATTATTATTATTATTATTATTAACTATACTCATCAAGATCAAGAATAGATCTCCAGAACGTGTCCATCCTACTTATCCCAAACTTTGAGCCCTTTGACCACCATCTCCCCACCTTCCCTCACCCCAACGCCTGGTGACCACCCATCCACTCTTCTTCTCTGACTTCAATATTTAGAGTTCCCCTAAGAACCATTTTCTGGGACTAAAATATTTTAAAGCACCGCAGCAAGATGACTATTTGTTGATCTCAGGCACATCAGGCTCATACTGGAGCACCAAGTCTTGGGTGTTGAGTACATAATCCCATTGGTTTATGTTGTTGTTGTTAGGTGCCGTCAAGTCGGTATCCGACTCATAGCGACCCTCTGTACAACAGGGGAAACACTATTGTCAGTGCTTCTCTGCTGTTCATAGGGTTTTCGGTGGCAGATTGATTTTTGGGAGGGGGTTTCCAGGTCCTTCTCCCAAGCCTACAGCTTCTGGTGTTCCCAGGCGCTCTCCCATCCAGGTACTAACCAGGCCTGACCCTGCTTAGCTTCTGAGATCTGACGGGATCGGATGCCACAGGGCTACAGCTGCAGGATATTGGCCTATATGTATAGGAAAGAGTGTGTTTGAGTAGTGCAAGCATGGGGCTGTGTTGATTGAAGTGTTTGGTTTTGCGGTTTCTCCCGTCCTCAGCCACCCTTTTTCTTGCCTTTGGTGAGGCAAAAGATGAGGTAGAAGGGAAACAGATTCACCTTACAGTAAGACACCTGGTTGTCCAGGCAAATGTTTAACTATTTTGCAATGTGTTTTGCAAAAGAAAAGCAAACTGTGGGTTTTTGAAACATTTCCAGAGGCTCTTTGGAGAGCACAGACTTCGTTGTGGTTGGAGGGCAGTGTGGTAAATCTGAGATCACGCGGCAAAGCTCGACGCTTTCCTGACCCTTCCCCTGCACACATGATGGGCTTTAAAATCCACGGTGGAAGGCGCTGGCTTCTGCACTAGTTTGCTTTGCCTCTGGCGCTCTTACAAAGGATATGAGCCCCAGAGGCTTAAACAACAGAAATGATTGTCTCACAGTTCCAGAGGCTGCATGGTCAAGATTAAAGTGTCAGCTGGTTCCTGCGGAGTCTGCGAGGGAAAATCCATTCCAGACCTCCCTCCTTGACCTGGAGATGACTGTCTTCTCCATGTGTCCTCACACGGTCATCCCTCTCAGTGTACCTGTGTCCTGATCTCTTCTTATAAGGACACCAGTCATACCAGGTAAAACCCACCCTCGTTGTCGTTCGTTAGGTGCCGTAGAGTCGGCATCCAACTCATAGCGACCTTCTGTACAACAGGGGAAACACTATTGTCAGTGCTTCTCTGCTGTTCATAGGGTTTTCAATGGCAGATTGATTTTTGTGAGTGGCTTGCTGGTCCCTCTCCCAAGCCTACAGCTTCTGGTGTTCCCAGGCGGTCTCCCATCCAGGTACTAACCAGGCCTAACCCTGCTTAGCTTCTGAGATCTGACAGGATCAGATGCCACAGGGCTACAGCTGCAGGCAAACCTACCCTAGTGTTTTTTTTGCCTGCAGCTGTAGCTCTGTGGCATCCGATCCCGTCAGATCTCGGAAGCTAAGCAGGGTGGGGCCTCGTTAGTACTTGGATGGGAGACCGCCTGGGAACACTGGGTGCTATAGGCTTGGGAGAAGGACCCGGCAACCCACTCCCAAAAATCAATCCGACATCGAGAACCCTATAAACAGCAGAGAAGCACTGACAATAGTGTTTCACCTGTTGTATATAGGGTCGCTTTGAGTCGGATACCGACTCGACAGCACCTAACAACAACAGTGCCCTAATTTAATCTTATAATTATGGACCTCTGTAAAGATCTTCCCTCTGAGATAATGTCAGATTCTTAGGAACTGGGGCTTAGGACTTCACATGAATTCGGCAGGATGGACAATCATTCAGCCCACAGAAGTTTCCTGACTGGACGTGGTGAGGTCGGCCTGCAGCTAGGGAGCAGCTCACACACGTGCTTAGCGTGAATGAGGCCCTGGGCTCCATCCCCAGCATCCAGGTGACAAGAAACTGAAGTTAAAGGGTCCTGGGTAAAGTGATCCAATAGGAATCCTGCTAAAATTGGCCTCTTGGAGAACATGACCAACAGCAGGGCCTGGCCAGGTGTGAGCACCCTGGCGAATGTTCCGTCATGGTCCCCTGTGATGAGCTTCCTTACGATCGCTTTTTGCCATCTGAGGGGGCAAAAGCATCAGAAGCCAACAAGGACCAATCTGCCTCCCGGTTGTGTTTTCTGGAAGCTCCAAATCCCACTGCCTTTAGAGCCTAGAGACCCGCTGTAGCCCTCAGGTTCCAGAAGACGCACGTCATGCCCCCTTACACGGACACACACACAAGCACACACTCAGACACAGACACAGAAAGACAGACAGGTGTGCACAGAGACACACATTTCCATACACACGCACCGACTCACATGGTCGCACACACTGAAACACACACAGACACTTATTGAAGAACATCCAGGCTCCCGGGCCTGATAATAATACTTCTCACTTGGGATTGTTATTTTCTGTAAGAGATTTGTAAAATTAGGATAAGTTTCGCTCACCGACATTTTCATCTTGTCTGTCTAGGAGGAGATGTGATTCTGAAGGGCCAGGGCCACCTCTCCATGAACATGGGCAACTGCTCCCTGAGGGTTCCCCTCCTCCTTTCTCTACTGGGGCTGGGCAAGATGGTCTTCGTTATTAACCCTCACAGCAAACCTGGTGTTTGATGGACAGCTCCATGACATGTCTCCTCTCTCCGGGCAAGCCCTCTTGGGGTTCCTGCAGCCTCTATCCCAATGCCTTTGGTCTCTTCCGTCTATGGCTACTCCTCAAAGCCATCCTCCTTTCTGGCCTTGCATGGCTTTCTGATAGCTCCAGAGCTTTGGTCGAGGGGATTTCCCACTTTCCCCCCACGTCAAAGGGTGCTTTATGTCCCACTGCCAAGTCATTGTCGAAAAGAAATACTTCCACCCACAGCAGCCAGCTTTTTAAACAAAGTCCCTATGCTTCTTTGGAAAACGCAGCCACCTCATCAGGGCTTCTGCCCCAGGTTCTCGACGACCTTGGCTGCAATGCTGCGGTTCCGTTTGCTCCACTCCTCTGTGTCTGGAGAGGCCAGGCGGGCACACGCGAGTCAAATGAAGACATCTTGCCACTTCTTGACTTTTCTCCTTGGCCTCTCCAGCCTTTTGACATACGCTGTCTGACGCTTTCCTTTGGATGATAAACTCCTTCCATGATGTAAGAAAAAAACGGATGTTATCACCCGCCACGGATCACTGTCAACTCAGAAAACTGCACTTCTGTCAGGCTGGCAGTTGATTCACGTTGATTCATTCCGCGGACAGTTATTTATTAAGCACCTGGGTGAGGCACTGCTTAGGTGCTGCCAGCTGGGCTGGCCCAGGGAGCATGGCTGCAACAAACTATCTTCCTCTTATTGCTTGTTTAATTTTTGAAAAGTTTTATCGTCCTGCATGTTGTGAAAGTTGCCAGAAACAAAATGTCGCCTCTAATGACAACAATGACAACAACAAAGTCAACAAATGCCAGGAGGTTTTAAAGAAAGGTTCTTAACATGTGACTGCCTGATAGTGACCATCACAATGACTGCCAGAGCCACAGCCTTACACAGAGGCCACCACTGCCTTCCAGGAACCCGACTTCTACAAGGACATCTGCCCAGCAACTGTCTATTCAGGCTTGGACCCATGCTCCTCTTGCGATTAGCCACGGTGGCCCGGAATTACTATTTCAGAACATTTGTGTAATCTCTTCATTTTTGTCTTTCTCTTGCCTAAACCTCCCTGAATACACTGTGGTTTGCAATGGTGTACATACTCCCACCGCAATGCTCTGCTACACCCATCTCAAGGCTATTCTCAAGTAAATTATTCTTTGGAGAATCTAGCTCTGTTGTTGTTGTTTTGCAATTTAGTTTGGCAGTGTGGCAGACCGAGATGTCCACAGATCTCTGTCCTCCCCTTTGCTTTGGCTGTAGACCCCCAGTTTTCAGCTGCACACCTGACTGTCTTGCATGGAGACACTTCTTGGCCTCCGCTGTGTGTGCCACAGCTGTGTGACTCACCCTGGACAGTAAGGGCATTGTGTTGTGGGTAACTCCGAAAGACTCTTTAAAAAGAGAGTACAGCCCCTCCCATTTCCTCCTTTTTCTGGCCAAATGAAATGCAGATGGGGGAGGCAGAGTTCAATGGTCATTTCAAGGATGAGGTGAAAAGGATATGCAGGAGGTGTTGGAAAACTAAGGACTTTCATCAGGTTTTCAGAAGATAAAAATCAGATGATACCATGACTGATTTAGAAGGGGGAGGAGTTTCCAATCCATGGGTTTCGATATGAAATGTCCCTCACAGACTCATGTTGAATCCTTGGTCCCCAGGTGACAGTGCTTTTTTGGCGGTTCTGGAAACTTTAAGAGGTTGGGCCTGGCTATGAAGTAGGTCATTTGGGATACATCTTTGAAGGTTATATCTGGTCCCTGGGTCTCTCTTCACCGTCTATTTCTTGTCCACCATGATATGAAGAGCCTCCTCCACCACACTCACCCACCAAGACGATGTTCTGCCTCACCATGGGCCCAGAAACACAGACCATGGATTGTACCCTGTGAAACCATGAGTCAAAATAAATCCTTCCTCCCTTACGTGGTTCTGTTAGGCATTTTTGTTCAAGTGATGAGAAAAGAAATGGACACCATGCCTGTCGAGAGTGGTATCAATGGGAAGAGAGTGATCCACAGAGCCCATGCAGCCCTCAGGACTTTGTGGTGCCGCATGCAAGGGTGGGCTGGGTTGACAGGCAAGATTGTGTCTGCACATGGAGCCATCAAACTCCCAGGACAACTTCTTCACCTCCCCATCAAGCATGCTACTCCTCTAAATCCTGCTGCTACTCCCAGCGATGAGACAAGACTGTGTCACCTCTGGTGGAACTCAGCAAGAGAGATGCTGGAGGTGGAGAAGCCAAATGAATTGCAGATGGGGGAGGAAAATGAGGAAATGGAGGAAATGTCTCTATGGGAAACATATGGGTCTAAGATCTCTTTCTAACTTGTTTCCTTCCCAGGGGCCCTTTATCAGGGTACAGCAGAGAAGATAGCAAGATCCAATTATAATGCCTATAAGAGATGTTACGGGTTCATAAAAATAAATGGGCCGATAATAAAAGGATGATCTGATATATACTATGCAAAGAGTAGCCAAAAAGAACTATATTGGATATACTAATATCAGACAAAATAGATTTTGAAATAAGAACTATCAGAAGAGAAGAGAGGAATATTTTATAATAAGAAGAACATAAAAATATCAGAAACATATAACAATTACAAACACAAATGCACCTAACAACAGGCTTCTAAAATGCAAAGAGCAAGAACTGATGAAGTTGAGAGAAGAAACACTTCAACAATTATAGTTGAAGGTTTTAATAATGTTCTCTCAATAATCAACAGAACAACCAGTCAGAAAATAAGGAAGGATATAAAAGATTTGAATGACACTATCAGTCACTTTGACTTTGTTGATGTGTGGTGGTCCCCTCCCATACTGGTTTCACTTTTCTATGGTTTCAGTTACCCACAGTCAGCTGTCATCTGAAGATATTAAGTGGAACAAAGCAGAGGTAAACAATTTGTAAGTTTTATACCATATGCCATTTTGAGAAGTGCTATGAAATCTACCACCCGTCTCTATCCCACCCAGGACATAAATCGTCCCTTTGTCCAGTGTTTCTATGCTATATATGTTACCCACTTGTTAGAGACATGGTGGCTATTCACATACTCTGACTGACTGTCATGGTATCAGAGTGTTTGTGGTCACGTAACCCGTGTTTTATTTAATAATGGCCCCAAAGCACAAGAATAGTGAAGCTGGTAATTTGGTTACATCAAAGAGCTGTACAGCACTTCTTTCAAGTGAAAAAGTGAAAGTTCTAGACTTAATAAGGAAAGAAATAGATCAAATGCTATGGTTGCTAGGATCTACAGGAAGAAGGAATATTCTATCTGTAAAATTGTGAGGAAGGAAAAAGAAATTCATGTGAGTTTTGCTGTCAGATCTTATATTCCTAAAGTTATGGCCACAGTGCGAGACAAGTGATTGGTCATTCACTTAACTTTATCTTATAATGTAGGCATTGTCACCTCTCACATCATCACCAAAAGGGTGAGTCCATATTGAGATAGAGAGAGAGAAAGAAAGAGTGTGTGTGTGGGGGGGAGAACATTCATAATTATTCCTAGTTATTATCACTAATCTCTTACAGTGTCTAATTTATAATTAAACATTATCGTAAGTATGTATGCAGGAAAATACATAATACTTGGGAAGTCTGGTACTATCCAGTTTGGAGCACCCACTGGGGTCTTGGAACGCATCCCTATGGATAAGAGGGAACTATTGCATTTGAAGCGGCTGGGTTTAGCTCAGGTGGTAGAGTGCTGCTCTGTGCTCCCTGAGGCCCTGGGTTCAATCCCCAGCACTTCAAAAATTGGGGAAGGACATGGCAGCCCCTACCCAAAACAATCTCCAAACAATCAGCCATTGAAAACCCTACAGCAGCACCTAACAATAACTGTATAAGAAACACTGCCCTTCCAAAACAGCAGATCGCACATTCTTTCCAAAGTTCCAAGGAACATTCTACAGGACAGAGCTTAAACCAAGGATAGGCCTCAGACCAAGTTATATTAGTTTCCTGTGACTGTGGTAACAAATTGCCATAAAAAAGCTGGGCACTGTGGCCCAGGCCTGTAATCCCAGCAACTCGGGAGGCTGAATTAGGAGGATCACGAGTTTGAGGCCAGAGGCAGCCTGCGTTAACTTGGTGAGACCTGTCTCAGAATAAAAAATGAAAAATAACAGGCTGGGGATGCAGCTCAGTGGTACGGTGACTGCAAAGTATACACGAAGCCCTAGGCTCAGTACCCTTTGTTGTTGTTAGGTACCCTCGAGTCAGTATCTGACTCATAGCAACCCTATGTACAACAGGTGAAACACTATTATCAGTGCTTCTCTGCTATTCACAGGGTTCTCAATGGCGGACTGTTTTTTGGGAGTGGGTTGCCGAATCCTTCTCCTAAGCCTACAGCACCTGGTGTTCCCGGGGCTGTCTGCCATCCACGTACTAACCAGGTCTGACCCTGCTTAGCTTCTGAGATCTGACAGGTTAGGATGCCACAGTGGTACGGCTGCAGGCTCAGTTCCCTAGTATCGCACAAACAAGCAAACAACTTGTCGTGAAGGCAATGCTAAAACAACCATTTGTCCTCTCACAGTTTGGGACTCTGGAAGTCAGAAATTTTATTACTAAGCAAAAGTCAAGAGGCTGCACCTCACCAGAAGTTCTAGGAGAGAACCCATGCCTTGCCATTTCCAGCATCTGATGGTTGCAGCATTTCTTAGCCTGTGACTACATTGTTTGCACCTCCACCTTCATCTTCATAGCACCTCCTCCTCTGTATGTGTTCTCTTCTTGCTATTCTCTTTGAAGGATACATATGATGGCATTTTCCAGGGTAGTCTGAAGATCTTTCATTTACTCACACATGTAAAGACTCTGTTTCCATGTAGTGTAACATCTTATAAGCTCCAGGAGGTAGGGCATGGATACTTTTGGGGGGATCTTTTTTAGCTCATCACAAAGCTCCAATATATTTAAAAAGTTTAAAGTAGTACAAAGTCTGTCCTATTCATAACATAATAAGTCAATATGGAAATCATCACAATTTGGAAATGAAACTATAAGCTTCTAAATAGTCATAAATCAAAGAAGTCATAAAATTTAAAACACCATGCACTGAATGAAAATGAGAGCACACTTCACAATTTATAGGCTACAGTGAAGCAGTGACTGGGGGAAATTTACAGGTTTAAACAGCGCCTAACAACAACAAACATTTGAATAAGAACAAGTTATATATAAAAAAGAATTACTGCAGCTTCCTCATCAGGAAGGTAAAAAAGAAGAGTGAAATGGGAGGGAATAATGAGCAGAAAGAGCAGAAAGCAACAAAAAATTGAAGATGAATGCAGAAAATCAACGCAACAAGAAATTTGTTCATTGAAAAGATCAATGGAGTACATAAAGTATTAGGTAGGCTGATTAAGAAGAGCGAGTAGATACCAATTTCAAAATCAAAATATATTACCAACTATGAAAATTCAAAGGACTGTAAAAGCATATTAGAAGCAATTCCATGCAAACAACCAATTGGAATGAAATGGACAAATCCTAGAAATACATGATTAATGCTGATTCAAGAAGAAAAAGAAAATTGAAATAAACCTGTATTGAGTGAGAAAATATACAGTATCTGATCACATCTGTATAAAATGTCTCTAAAAAGCAAAACTATTGTGGCATAAAGGAGGTCAGTCATTGCCAAGGAGCTGGAGTTTGGAGCAGAAATGGCCTGGGGTGGGGAAGAAGAATTTTTGGAGAAATGTTAGTTTGCTAAATCTGCATTTTGGTGATGGATGTACAGCTAAATAAATACAATACAACTCACCATATTTACATAAATATTGATTGATTGATTGATTCATCTATTGATTTAATGTGCTTATTTCTTCCAGGGTAGTTCTTGTCCCATGACAGTTTGTGAGTTTCCTGGCTTGTGGAGTCTCACAGCATGAGGGTAGTGTCAACTGTAAATTCATCAGTGGCTTTGGCTTGTTCCCCCCCCCCCCCCCCCCGGTACTGGGGATTGAATCCAGGGCCTCGTGCTTGCATGCCTTGCAAGTGTTGGACCACTGAGCTGCACCCCCAGCCCATTTTTTAACTTTTTTTTGAGACAGGGTCTTGCTAAGTTACGCAGAGCACCTCTGGTCTCTAACTTGTGATCCTCCTGCCTCCGCCTCCCAAGCCACTGGGATTACAGGCGTGCGCCACCGCACCCGGTGCAGCTTGGTGTTTTAATGCCCAGTGAAAGACATTTTGTTTCCGTCCAGATTTTTGAATGGAAGAAGCATCTTTGCCATTCCCTTGGCTGCTGGTATGAATGTGTAATCTTGTCTTAATGGAGAGAAAACCTTTCAAAAACCACTTAGTTTATGTTAAGATCTAAACTCTAGGATTAAAGCCTCATCTCTTATCTTTGTATGGATGTTAAAATCCAAGACGTTGGCTGTTAGACCTAGAACTCAATCTAGTATTATTCTTATTTTCCATGATGCTCCAGCAAGATCCTGTATACTTAACACTCCAGCTGACCATTTCTTTGTTTCTGACAATTTCTTGTGAGATAAACTGTACATTGAAGCAGTTTTTTTTTTTTCTCAACTTGATTCACTATTTCCTCATTTGACCTGGGAAGAAGTTTCACACGTCTTCGGGCTTCCTCTTCCTGGAAGAGGGACCCCCAAGAATATTTTTATGGATGCCTCCGTACTGTTGGGTGCCTATCAATGCTACCAAGAGATGTAGCCACTTCATGTCAATGTAGGATTTAATTTGAGGTCTCCAAACCCTTCCTACAATTGTGCATAGAATTCTTGTAATAAAAAAAATTGAATGTGACATGATTTTCAAGATGAAGCTATTGAAATGATATCACTACTCAACCAAGATGATGGATAAAAATAAAAGGAAGAATGTTTTCCCCAGACAGTGGTGATGATCCTTCTTTGTCTTGGTATATACAGCAGTAGCTCAGGAAAAGGTGAGAGGGGCGGGAACACTGACCTAGAGACTGGATTGGGCAGTGGGGTTCAGATAAAAGACCATTGTTGTGGATGAAAAGGAAGATTTCTCCAGATTAATCTATTTGAGTTATGTGAGCAATTTTAAAGCAATAAGGAAGAGCTGCATCAAACATCAATTATCTACATTTCAAAACTCTGTTTATATCTTAGGAGGAGCTCAAACAGACACACTGAGTGACCTGAATGCTTTGAATATAAATACAAGAAATGATGTGATTCCTCAGTCTGGAGCAAAACAATTATCATTGCAACTGGCTTGGTATTAAGCAATTCTTTAGAGATGAATAGATTCTTTCAAATAGAAAAATCTTCTGTGAATTATTTAGTCCCGTTTCCACAAAGAGGCATCCTTTGCATAAATAATTTTAAGCATTCATGCTGGATATCTTCTGCATTGCTGTTGCGTTCAACAAGCCCTTCCTGAACTGAATTTATTTTATTCTTAATCCATCCCAGGGAAATGCAGAAAGAAAGAATTACACATTTTTCTTTGGCATTCCTGTGTAGGAAATTGTGTGAATTCCCTTAGTTGCTCACCTGTCTTCCGCTTCTATTTTATAGGTGAAATATGCCAGTGCCCGTGTGCTAGTTCATGCTGAATGACAGCTCTTAAAAAAAAATGTTGTGGCATTTGCCAATTTCTGTGGTTTAACTTGTTGTTGTTGTTAGGTGCCGTCGAGTAGGTATCCGACTCATAGTGTTCCCCTGTACAACAGGGGAAACACTATTGTCAGTGCTTCTCTGCTGTGCATAGGGTTTTCAATGGCAGATTGATTTTTGGGAGGGGGTTGCCAGGTCCTTCTCCCAAGTGGTTTAACTATACCATGTCTTTATCAGGTTACAGATCTGACATCACAGAATAAAGCTAAGAAGACATACATAATATCACATTTTGGTGGTGTTGTTAGGTGCCCCTCAGTGGGGTCCGACCCCATGAGCAACCCTCATAGGGTTTTCAATGGCTGATTGTTTCAGGATTGCTTTGAGGGTGGATTGTCACATCCCTCTCCCATTTTTGTGGTGCTGGAGATTGCACCCATGTCCTCAGAGCAGAGCAGTGCTCTACCAACTGAGCCAAATCCCAGCCCATTATCTCTTTATTGTTGTTGTTAGGTGCCGTCAAGTTGGTATCGGACTCACAGCAACCCTGCGTACAAGAGGCGAAACACTATTGCCAGTGCTTCTCCGCTGTTCATAGGGTTTTCAATGGCAGATTGATTTTTGGGAGTGGGTTGCCAGGTCCGTCTCCAAAGCCTACAGTACCTAGTGTTCCCAGGCAGTCTCCCATCCAAGTACTAAGGAGGCCCAACCCTGCTTAGCTTCCCAGATCTGATGGGGTCGGATGCCACAGGACTACAGCTGCAGGCCATTATCACCCTAATATATAGTATTTCCTAGAAGGAGACATAATAAGCGTAAAGAGTTTTAAGTAACAATAAAATGTAGTAAAATGATTACAAAGTGATAATTTTTGAGTAGTTACTCCCATTACTGGTAAAATATTTAATTGTAATTCCATGGAAGGTTTTTTGTTTGTTTTGCTGTTTGAGATAGGATCTCGCTATGCAGCCCAGGCTGGCCTTTAACTTGTGATCCTCCTGCCTCAGCTTCCTGATGCTGGGATTATAGGCATAGGCCACCATGCCTGGTGGAAAGTTTATTTTTAATATGACTGTGTTTAGCAGCAGATGACTTTGTGAGTGTTGTTGTTGTTAGGTGCCATCGAGTCAGTATCCGACTCATAGCAACCCTACATACAACACGTGAAACGCTATTGTCAGAGCTTCTCTGCTCTGACTATGGCTGTTTGGTCCATACTCATACACATTTCTAGGTCACATACTCAGGGTTTTCAGTGGCTGATTGTTTTTTGGGAGTGCATTGCTGGGTCCTTCTCCCAAGCCTACAGAACCTGGTGTTCCCAGGAGGTCTCCCATCCAAGCACTAACCAGGCCTGACCCTGCTTAGCTTCCAAGATCTGATGGGATCAGATGACACAGGACTACGGCTGCAGGTACTTTGTGAGTAGCCTTCTTATTAAAGTCTACTCAACGTGTCTCTTTGGCCTTGCCCCTTATTCTTTATAATATGGATTGCAGTCGCTTTCCTTTCATTGTTAGAATGGTCTCCATCAGTTTCCTACGTTTCTGTACCCTTTCCTCCCCTCCCACACACTTTTAAACTACAGTTCATCTTCTTTCACCATTCATTCAATCTTTACCAAAATATACTGTTATGAAAGGACTCCTGCAAATCACTGCAAGCACATAGTAGCGGACATAGAAACACAAAATTATTATGAAGGCTTAATTAATACAACAAATTGTACTAATAGAATAAAGGACAGTCGACACTGAAAAAGCTTTTCACAGAATCCAATACCCTTCACGATAAACTTCTCAACAACTAGGAATAGAGGGGACCCAGACAAAGGCATGGATGGTAAGTCCACAGCTGGGCTGGGGATGCAGTTCAGTTGGTAGAGCATTTGCCTAGCATACACAAGGCCCTGGATTTGATCCCCAATACCACAAAAACAAGAAACAAAAAAGAAAGTCCATAGCTAATATAATACTTAAGTTAACATGGTACTTAAGAGTAGGAAAGCCCTCATCATCTAAGTGTAGCATTGTACCAGGGGCAGTTATATATATAATCCTGATCTACAAAAACAAAAAACAAACAAACAAAAAAAGCCAAACTATTAGAAGTAAGAAATGGGTTGATCAAGGTTGTAAGATGAAAAGTCAGTACACAAAAATGTTATATTTCTGTACCCTTGTGACAAACTTTCTGAAAATAAATTAAGAAAATTATATTTGCAACAGCACCAAAAGAATAAAATATTTAGGCATAAATTTAACAAGAGAAGTACATGCCTTATAGCATAAAAACTTCAGAACATTGTTAAAAGAAATAAGGAAGGAGATCTAAAAAGATGGAAAGACATCCCTTCCTGGACTTATGATTGGTGAAATGACAATGCCTTTTTGATACTCTTTAGAAGATCCAACACAATTTCTATCAAAATCCCAGAACATCTTCTCAGAAATTGACAAACTTGTCTTAAAATTCATATGGAAATACAAGGGTCCTACAACAATCAAAACATGGGGATCAATGGACTAGAATTGAGAGTCCGGAAATAAACTCTTACAGTTACAGTCAACTGCTCTACAACAGGGTTTCAAGATAATTCAATGGAGAAAGGAAAAGAATAGCTTTCTTTTATTCCATACTGGGGGTTGAACCCAGGGCTTTGTGTATCCTTTGCAAGTGGTCTACCACTGAGTTGGAGTCTCAGCCCCATTTTTATTTTTTATTTTGAGTCAGGGTCTTATAAAGTTATGCAGGCTGCCTCTGGCCTCCAATTTGTGATCTTCCTGCTTCTGCCTCCCAAGTTGCCAGGATTATAGGCACATATGTGCCACTATGCCTGGCTAAGAATAGATTTTGAAAAACAAATAATGCTGGAAAAATTGGATAGCCATATGTAACAGAATGAAGAGGACCCGTACATTACACCATACATAAACATTAACTAAATGGATTACAGATATAAATATAAAAGCTAAAATTATAAAAAGTTTAGAAGACGTAGGCATAAGTCTCTGTGACCTTGGGTTATAGCAATGACTTCTTACATATAACACTAACACCATGAACAACAAAAGAAAGATAGATTGATCTGCATCAAAACTAGGAACTTATGTGCTGCAAACAACATTATCAAGAAAGCAAAAATAGAACCCACAGAATGGGAAAAGATATTTGAAAACTATATACCTGATACAGGACTTGATTCAGGCATATATAAAGTATACTTTCAGTGCAATAACAAAAAGACCACACAGTTTTTAAAGGTGAAAATTACTCGAATAGACGTTCTCTATAGAAAATACACAAATGGCCAATAACTACATGAAAAGACACCCAGCATCACGGGACCTGAGGGGAATCCAAACCCAAGCTATAAGAAAATACCACACCCCACTCAGAAAGATGCACCACAGTGAAAAAGGCACACAGTAACTGTGCAGGCAAGGTGGGGAAACTGGAAATAGTATGCACATGTTTTTCATTTGCTGTGGTATAAACCTGCCTGCGGCCGTACCACTGTGGTGTCTGATCCTGTCAGATCTCGGAAGCTAAGCAGGATCAGGCCTGGTTAGTACCTGGATGGGAGACCTCCTGGGAGCATCAGGTGCTGTAGGCTTGAGAGACGGACCTGGCAATCCACTCCCAAAACACAACCAGCCATTGAAAACCCTATAAATAGCAGAGAAGCACAACAATACTGTTTCACCTGTTGTACGTAGGGTCGCTGTGAGCCGCACACCGATTCAACAGCACCTAACAACAACAGGTATAAACCTACAAGTTGAATTGCTGGGACATACGGTTTACATTTTAAGTGTCCAGCAGTTCAATTTCTAGGTCCATACTCACAAGAATGGGAAACATACGTCTACACAAAAACTTGTTGCAGGAATGTTTTATTTGTAATAGTCAAAAAGTAGAAATCATCCACCTGTCTGTCGAGTGATAGATGGATAAGGAAAATGTGGTACATCCTTACAATGGAATATTCTTAGCTGTAAAAGGGAATGAAGTTCTAAAACCTACTATTACGCAAGGAACCTTGAGATATTGTGCTAAGTGGAAAAAGATGGTCACAAAACCTCACATATTGAATGGCTCTATGTATAGGGAAGGGGTTGGGATTTGGCTCAGATGGTAGAGTGCTGCGCTGCACTCTCTGAGGTCCTGAGTTCAATTCTCAGCACAGAAAAAATGGGAGAAGGGCCTGGCAATCCACTCCCAAGGCAATCTCGAAACAGCCATTGAAAACCCTATGAGGGTTGCTATGAGTCAGATACCGACTCGATGGCACCCAACAACAACAACAACAACATGTATAGGGAAGGTCCTGGGTGGGCCAGGAAGTAGTTCAGTGGCTGCCTAGGGGAGAGGCTGGGTGGGTGGGCTAGTGAGAATGACTGGTAATGGGGGCAGGGCTTTTCTAGGGCCAGAGACGAAAGTACTCTAATTCCATTAGAGTAGATTAGATTTGGGGGATGGCTGCACAACCTGTCAACAGACTATCACATTTTACGTGAATGGTGTCCATATGATATTATATCATAATGAAACTGTTTGAAAGAAAACAGTATGGTGGTCCCAGAGTCCTCAGCAGACCCTCAAGTTCACTGACTTGGGTGTGAGCCTGTCTGCCTTCCTGGCTAGGGGTTTCCTAAGACCTGGCTGCCCTTGTCCACGGCCCTTTACCCTGGACAGTGCAGATCTATAGTGTTACTCCTTTCCAGCAGGGTAAATCCTTTCTTTACCCTCATGGTCCATAGTACTTGGCCTTCCCAGGGTCCTCTGCGGTCAAATGACATTTGGTAGCTGTGAGCACCTTCATGTTGGGTGAAGGTGGATTCTCCAGTCTCCCTTCTTTCCGGTCCTCTCCTCCGGTGGGGAGGGTGAGCCCACCAGTGTCCTCAGGGGACCGCAGGAGAGGCTGATGGCCCAGGCGAGGCAGACTCTGTCTCCTGGGAGCATCAGAGTGTCGGGCGAGTCTTTTTCAAGAGACAATATCACTCTCACATGACAGCAAGAATAAATCAAGTATTATGGGGCGAAGTCACTGTGTACATAAAGGTTGGAAGGAAAGGCTCCATGCAGCAAGCTATTATCACTCGGTCTTGGTCGCTTGCTCTTTCCTATTGTCATTGAAGATATTTCAGCAGCAAAGTCTGAGGTCTGTCTAGGCATCTGCACAGAGCCATTAACGTCACAAATGACTTAACTGTACAAAGACAGAATGTGTTGATTATCTCTGGAAACATTTATAAAGTCACCCCAAATCCTTTCTATATGGACAAAGTCATTTCTTTCCTGTGTCATTTAACCATTACTTCATAATGTCTGCTCGCAATGAAATGTTTGGCTTTCCAAAATCTAACTAAATTTCATTTCACGGTTAGAGCTTTCCTTGATTTGACTTGTCATTATGCAGAAATGATCAGCCCTGTTCTTTGCTCTCTAACTGAGTGGATCTATGCAAATGTTTTGAGTAAATGATAAACTAAACACTTCTGCCAGGAGCAGCTACTTCCACAGGAGGCGGCGGACTGAATGATCCAAACAAAACGGAGTGAGGCCAGTTGCTAGCAGATGTAAGGAAACTGATAGATGCTGCTAAATGTGGCTATTACTGAGCAATCAAAAGAAATAAAAAAGAAGAAAGAACCAACAGCAAAAACCTAAAAACCCTTAAAACTGGTACACACGGTCCCAAGTAGCGGTGGGCCAATTTATTTTATTCCTCCCATCTAAATTCTTCCGCACAGAGGCAGTGCCCAATTTACATTCTCCCAAACTTTGTTTCTAAATTTGTTCCCTTTCATTTGGAATGCACTTTCCTATAGAAACAGTGTTGCCAGGCTCAGTGTCCCATGCCTGTAATCCCAGCAACTGGGGAGGCAGAGGCAGGAGGATCACAAGTTCCAGACCAGAGGCAGTCTGCGTAATTTAGAGAGACCCTGTCTCAAAAAGTAAAAAAAAAAAAAAAAAGGGTTGGGCGTGCAGCCAGTGGTATGGCACTTGCAAAACATGCAAGTGCGAGGCCCTGGGTTCAATCCCCAGTAGCGGAAAAAAA
>VMDO01000522.1:275753-291503 GCA_007922755.1 Pedetes capensis | reverse complement strand
TTCCTCCTCCTCCTTCTTCTTCTTCCTCCTCCTCCTCTTCCTCCTCGTCCTTCTTCTTCTTCCTCCTCTTTCTTCTTCCTCCTCCTTCTCTCCCTCCTTCTCTCATCACTTCCTCCATGCTAGTCAGCATTACTCTTTGGAGCCTGCCCTCGCTTGCATTTTCTCATGGGAATCGTGTAGGATGTCGCTAAAGAGAGCAGCTTTCCCTCCTCTGCAGCCAGTCAGCCAACTCCTTCCTGCTCTGGATCAGATCTGGCTGCACACCCAGGCCCCATCTCCCGGGACGCTGTGCATGCCGTGGGCCCCGGACAGCAGGCCTCCAGAGGAGCGAGCTGGGGGCTGTGAGACGCAGACTTTGCCTGAGCTCTGCCAAGGGCGAGTCCTAGCCACAGACGCTCCAGTTCCCATCATGAGCCCGCTGGGTGCTGGGTGCTGGGTGCTGGGTGCAACTTCTCTGAACATAGAACCCATCTCCCCTTAAGCTCAAAGCCCAGCACTGCTCAAAGAAAACCAAAACCACTCGCCAGAGATGAAGGTACTGTTGTGCTTCTGTTGCAGGTGCTAAACCCGCCCCCGGGATCTGTTTCGAGAGAGTCAACTCCGCAGGAGACCCTTACGGCAACTGCGGGAAAGACTCCAAGAGCTCCTTCGCCAAGTGCGAGATGAGGTATGGACCCTGCGCTTCCTGGCGGGATCATCGCCGCGCCTCCCCACGCGGCTTTGGTTTGGTTCCAAACGGCTCCTCTTCTGAGTCTCTTTCTTCTCTTCCAGAGATGCTAAATGTGGAAAAATCCAGTGTCAAGGAGGTGCCAGCCGACCAGTCATTGGTACCAATGCTGTTTCCATAGAAACAAATATCCCGCTGCAGGAAGGCGGGCGGATTCTGTGCCGGGGGACCCACGTGTACCTGGGTGATGACATGCCGGACCCCGGGCTGGTGCTCTCGGGGACAAAGTGTGCAGATGGAAAAGTAAGACTCAATTCTCACTTACATCATAAACGTAAGTCTGGAGTGGGGCCCGTGGAAAGTCAGCCCATTTGGAGACTGGGGTGTAAGGTTGGTGTGTTTTCCTAAATGTACCTCCTCTCGGAATGTCGTCACTAGAATCCAGCTCTTCACACCTAGGAGAAAAAGTCAATAAAGCTCAGATCCCAGTGTGACCATGGAGATGCAGATCTGGGGAAATCAAGCCTGTCTTCCCAGGCCTTCAGTGTTAATAAGTCATTTCTACACTGTGAGAGTCGTGAGGGTTTCTAGCCAGGAAATTACTTTGGAAAGAAATGCAATAGCAGAGCATATTGCTTTTGGAAATGCAGCTTGCTTTTTGGCACGGAGGTCTTGGGGGCTTGTTCTCACCTGGACCAAGTGGGAAGTGGCATGCGTTTTCCAAGACCCTGTAGAGAGAAGAGTAGAAGAAGGGAAGAGGGGAATCTGCTGATAGCCAAAAGGGAGTCCTTTCAGAGAACGGGGAAAGGGAGGCTGAGATATTGAGACTTAAAGTAAAAAAAAAAAAAAAAAAAAAATATTTTAAAGAAAGAAATTGAGCTGTGCGCGGTGGCACACGCCTGTAATCCCAGCGGCTTGGGAGGCGGAGGCAGGAAGATCACAAGTTCGAGACCAGAGGCAGTCTCCATAACTCGTCGAGACCCTATCTCAAAAAGTAAAAAAAAAAAAATGGGCTGGGGGGTGCAGCTCAGTGGTCCAGCACTTGCAGAGCATGCAAGCGCGAGACTCTGGGTTCAAACCCCAGTACCACAAAAAAAAAAAAAAAAGAAAGAAAGAAAGGAAAAGAAAAGAAAAGAAAGAAATTGAGATTTGCCTATTCTGCCACACTGACTTTTTTTTAACCATACTTTCTCATTGGACTAAATGACAGCAAGTGAATGAAATGTTTTAGGAAGAAAGGAGAAGTTTCCTCCCAAGTGCTTTTTGAGGACCCATATTCAGCATGATGGTGACGTCATTCATGAAGGTTGTAGAGGACAAAGAATAGGAGCCTGTTCTGTTTCCCATACAGAAGCCTGGAGGCAGGAATACTCACGCCCCTCAGCCCCTAGACGCTCTGAGCCACAGACGCTCTGAGCCACAGACGCTCTGAGCAGATTCCACATTTTGCTGTCTATTCAACCATGTCAGCTTCTGTTCAGGCCTTCGAGCCATTTTGTTGTTGTTGTTAGGTGCCGTCGAGTCGATATCCCACTCATAGCGACCCTCATAGGGTTTTCAATGGCTGACTGTTTCAGGATTGCCTTGGGAGTGGATTGCCAGGCCCTTCTCCCATTTTTGCAGTGCTGGGAATTGAACCTGAGACCTCAGAGACTGCAGCGCAGTGCTCTACTAACTGAGCTAAATCACAGCCCAGAGCCCTTATAGACGCACTCATATTTTAAACTATAGTTTGAATGGCCAGGGCCGGTGCATCTGAACACTGAAACCCCGAAGACTCTGTAGCCATTCAGTGCTGTCTTCGGCTTGGCCCCTGGGCTCAGGAGTCCAGCAGCACCGACACACTGTGATCCTGATGGGATCCTGCCATGTTCAGTGCCATCCTGAGCATTTCTCTATCAGCTGGAACATGCCAGATCCCTTGTTCAGTGCCATCTGAGCTTTTCTCTATCAGCTGGTACATGCCAGATCCCTTGGCCAGGTTCCCGTCAACCCCTCAGTGCCACCTAGGTTGGTGGCACTTTCTTTAAAAGGCATTCACCTTGCCTCAGTGAGCTGTTGGGGTCCGGTCGTGACCTTCCCACAGGAAGGTTCTATTTGATTAAAATGCTGCTGCATTCTAAACATGAGGCTCTTCTCTCTTCCATTCCACTAACTTTTGACTTCTTATGGGAGATAAAGGGCCTGATTCCTGGAGTCTGGAGGCTATCACGCTCTGTCGAAATGAATGAAACTCTTCCAACCACCCCAGGATCATTTACAAATTCCTGCTTCTGCAAGGGCTGGATAAACACAGAGGAGCTTGCTTCCCTCTGCAGTTTCTGTTGATGGTTTATGTCACTGATGATCCTACTTGTCAGTCAGTATCTTGAAAAAGCTCCTGTATTTCAGTATATCCCTTCAAAGATTCTTGAGGCCCGGATTCTTGGAGCCTGTGGGTCTATATAGGCCCCCCGGGTAAGGACTAAGCCATCTTGCTCTCTCTTACAGACATATGTAAGTTCACTGAAAGCCCTAATCAAAAATCATGAGAAAATCAGTTGTAATTTCAAATTGACTATAACCATTTTAACTGCCATAAAGAAGAAACTGCAGCGGTAGCACTCTAGCATCAGATCCCGCCTAATCTCAGAAGCTAAGCAGGGTCGGCCTGGTTAGTCCTTGGATGGGAGGCTGCCTGGGAACACCAGGTGCTGCAGGCTAGGGAGAAGGACCTGGCAATAATCCACTCCCAAAACAATCTGCCACCCTGTGAATACCAGAGAAGCACTGACACAGTGCTAGGTAGGGCACAGTGTTGGGAGTGTTTCATTCTACCATACACAGGGTCACTTCGAGTCGGACCCGACTCAATGGCACCTAACAATGAAGAAGAAGAAGAAAAGAATTCAATAATGTTCACATTGGACTTAGGCTTGAAAAGTGCTAAGTTGGGAATCAGACAAGAAGACCAATGTCTGGGCCAAATGGAACATACATCCTTACGCTGGATCCGTGTTAACTGAAAGAAGAGCCTTCTCCAAGCTTGCCTTTGCTTTCTCTGTCTCAATACTCACACATGGGGAGATACTGAGGCGTTTGCTGTGTTTCTTCCTCCTGCAGATCTGCCTCAATCGCCAATGTCAGAATATCAGTGTCTTCGGAGTTCACGAATGTGCAATGCAGTGCCACGGCCGAGGAGTAAGTAGGCGCCTCTGCCTTTCCTAGCCAGCCCCTAGCAAGTTAAGCAAAAAAATCACTGATTTGTAAAGGTTCTTATGCTCTGTAGCTTTTTTAAAAAAATGCAGCAGTCAATGTCTTCTCTATTTTCTTCTAAAGACATTAATTTTCCTTGACCTTTCCATAGCATGAGAAATGTCATTTTCATTTAACAAAGGAAAATCAGATTGAGTGGTAATTATCTTTTAAATTACCATTCTGTGATTTAAAGAAGGAATTGTGTCGTCTTCAAAGTAATTTCTGAGCTAACCTTGCTTCACGAAGGGCTTCCCATTAGCATTTCAAACAGGGCTGTCCCTCTTTCTCCCAAGGTTCTGAAAATGCATCTAAACCAAAATACTTCCGAGAGGGATAAAAACAAAGACGACAGATCATACTAACCACATGTTTGTGAAACACCTTGCAATGCGGTCTGACTACAATTGGCTGTTAGTTCAAAAGACTTTTAGTGAAGAAGAGGACTCTAATTTTTTAAAAACATAATTTGTTTTTCCTGATGGGCTCCATTATTTTCAGTGGAATCAAATTAATCTTGATTAGGCATGCCAGTGGTTCATTTGTTTTTCTGAAACCTTTTCTACAGAAGTCATACTCCAAATTCTATTTTTAAAACTCCCAGACACTTGTCAATGATTCAAACGTGGCATTAGGGGGGTTTGCATAAAATCACCACCGTGCAGTAACCATGATGAGCTGCAGCACCGCCCCATGGGCTGTGTTTCGCTGCCTCTCCATCTAAAACAGTATCTCTTTATGTCTTCAGTGGGGCATCGCTTTCTTTCTGATGCATGAGTCCAGCCCTTTTGTTTTACTGACGAAGCCAAGGCCCATGTGGGGGGAAGGGTGTGTCCCCAGTAACCTGACTGGTCAGCAGCAAATGAGGGGGACAACCCTAGGATGGCTCCCTTTCCAGTATCTCTGGGGCCTCTTGCACACATTCGAGAGCAAAGGCCTACATTTTCTGGAACAACTGGCCATGACTTAGTGGCAAGTAGCACGGCCACAGTCCCTTCCTGATGAGGCCAGGGTCTCAAGCACCACCTCCAATTTCTCTGATGTGCAATGCCAAAGTGGCATAAGCCCATAGGGTACAGTAGGAGACCTCGAGGGTCTGGAGGGGCTGGATCCAGTGGGGGGAGGGGTTGCCAGCAGCAGCACTTCTAGGATCAGCCAAGACACTCAGATTTGGCTCAGGCTCGGCCACAGACTAAGGAACCCAGCTTCACTGTAGCTTCATAGAAAAACACTTAAGCCAGGTTTGGTGGTGCATGCCTGTGATCTCAGCAACTCAGGAGGCTGAGGCAGGAGGATCGCAGGTTCCAGGCCAGAGGCAGCCTGCATAACTTAGCAAGAGTCTGTCTCGAAATAAGAAAGGGGTTCATGATAGAACATTTGCCTAACAGGTTCAAGGCCCTGAGTTCAATTCCCAAGTCCTGCAAAAAGAAAAAAAAAAAAAGACACTTCCCCACCCATCATAGGCTCTCTCCATGGTTGCCCTTTTTATTGGAAGCAACAGGGGCCAGTGGCAAGTGGTTGGATTCATGAAAAAGTCTGGCAGCCGGGCGCGGTGGCGCACGCCTATAATCCCAGCGGCTCAGGAGGCAGAGGCAGGAGGATCGCAAGTTCGAGGCCAGAGGCAGTCTGTGTAATTTAGCGAGACCCTGTCTCAAAAAGTAAAAAAAACGGGCTGGGGGTGCAGCTCAGTGGTCCAGCACTTGCAAAACATGCAAGCGCGAGGCCCTGGGTTCAACCCCTAGTACTGCAATAAATAAATAAATAAATAAATAAATAGTGACATAAATATTTTTTTAAAAAGAAAGAAAGAAAAGAAAAGGTCAGGCAAAGCAGGGAGCCATCCCAAGTGAAACACACACTCCAAACATTTTATTTGGCTCAAAATATTAAAGTGTATATTTGGTGCCAATGTGGAGTTGTTGTTTGTTGTTGTTGTTGTTGTTGTTGTTGTTGTTGTTGTTTGCAGTACTGGGGGTTGAACCCAGGACCTTGCGCTTACATGCTCTGCAAGTGCTGGACCACTGAGCTGTACCCCCAGCCCATTTTTTTTTTTTTTTACTTTTTGAGACAGGGTCTCACTCAGGCAGACTGCATCTGGTCTCAAACTTGTGATCCTCCTGCCTCTGCCTCCGGAGCCACTGGGATTACAGGCTTGTGCCACCGTGCCTGGCTGGCACCAGTGTTTTGATTCAGACCCTTCAGCATTCTTTTATTGCCTGTAGTTCTGCACTGACTTCCATATATAAACCACCTGGAAGTTTATCACCTGCAATTAATAATTTTTTTTTGTAGTACTGGAGGTTGAACCCAGGGCCTCACGTGTGGTAGGCAAGTGCTCTACCACTGAGCTGCAAGACCAGCCCTTTCCTTAATCTTTATCTTGACAAATGATCTTGCTAAGTTGCATAAGTTTCTTCTGGCCTCCAACTTATGATCCTCCTGCCTCAGCCTCCTGAGTTGCTGGGATTACAAGCTTGCAGCATGGTGCCTGGCTGACAGTTTGTTTTTTTGAAGTGGAGGGGAAACTTGAACACTCCACAGCCATCTGAGTATGCAATTCTTCTCTCCTGGGCAACTTTTTCTAGTCACATTGCTATTTTCTCACCCATTCCTAATTTATCAATGCCTTGCTTTTATCCACTGTTCCCAAAAAACTCAACCTAACTTTCACAGAAACAATGCCCTGTGGTCTTCATGCTCACATTCAGTAATTTACATGTGCATCAATAGTGAGTCCAACAGATTGGGGACAAGCCACTGTCAGTGAACCTTGGCAACCAGGTGAACAGATTCCCAAGCCCTTCCATGGAGGACCATGGTCAGCTATCCGGGTACTTGCTCAGGGCCAGCGCAAGCAAGGGCACACTCCTCTTGCCTCCGTGGCACCCCCTTCTTGCCACTCTAGGAAGAGTTTGGCGTTATCTTTGCCCGCTGTCCATGATGATCTCAAGTTGCTGCAAGAAGGAAGTTAGCATTTCAGGAACGAGAGAGCAGGATGGCTCAGAGGGATGTTAGCAGGGCCCCTGTGCTTTTGCGGGCGTCATGATGTAAGGATCTGGCTGGAGGCCTGCCTTGCCGCCCCTGCCTGCTGGGGGACCTCCCTGAGCCTCCCTTGTGAAGGAGGCAGGGCTGTGCCCCGAGCTTGTCAGGGCCCACAGTGCCCCAGAGTCTGAGCCCAGATCGCTGAAGCGGGCCCTTCTCATCACGGTCAGATAGCGAGGGATCCTGGACTTTAAAAGGAGAGGGAGACCAAGAAGAAGAAAGGGGAGAAGGGAGCTGGGGAGGCTTGATAATGCCCGCCCATCGTTATCAAGTAGGATGTGCTGTGCTTGGCCTCTGGCTCTGGCTCCTGGATGGTGCTGTTCTAGGCTGGTTCTCATGGTGACATTTACCAAATCTGGCTGTGTGGGTGCCGGTGGGGGCCTCTGGCCACTCTGACTACAGTGCCTTGGCTTGTGCTGTGGCACTCGACTGGGGCTCCGAGGTTTAGAGCCACCCCGTGCAGAGGGCACATCCTAATGCTGCTCCCCATGTCTCTCCCCCGGCTGCCTGGAAAGGTGTGTAACAACAGGAAGAACTGCCACTGCGAGGCCCACTGGGCGCCGCCCTTCTGCGACAAGTTTGGCTTTGGAGGGAGCACAGACAGTGGCCCTGTCCGGCAAGCAGGTCAGTGAGGCCCTTGTGTCCTGAGGGTGCACTCGGAGCTGCTGAGGGCTGTGGGCAGCCGGCCAGCTGGCCCATCATCGGCATGGGGGCCAAGGGAGCTCTGTGTGGCTCTGACTCAGGCTGAGGCCTCTCCCAGGTCCCAAGGGCTCTCGTTCTCATCCGACCTCTTCCGAGGCCCCTTGCTCTCTGCTGTGAGGGGCAGAGTTTGCCAGTTTCTCAGCCTGTGACGCTTTCCTCAGCTGAGGCAATGTCCACCACCAGCTGCCACATAGGCGGATGTCACCCGCATACGTATCAAAGGGCTTTGTGAGGGCCACCTCTGAGTGCTGCAGCCACAAGGGATGAAGCTGAATGCCTTTTAAAACTGACCAGGAAGACAGCCACGTTGAACAAAGGCAGTGGCTGCTGTGGCCGGGGCCAGTGGTCACGGTGGCTGTGTTGAGCCGTTCTATATATGCATGGGCCTACAGCCATAGCCCTGTGGCATCCGATCCTGTCAGATCTCGTGAAGCTAAGCAGGGTCGGGCCTGGTTAGTACCTGGATGGGAGACCGCCTGGGAACACCAGAAGCTGTAGGCTTGGGAGAAGGACCTGGCAACCCCCTCCCAAAAATCAATCTGCCATTGAAAACCCTATGAACAACAAAGAAGCACTGACAATAGTGTTTCCCCTGTTGTACAGAGGGTCTCTATGAGTCGGATTCCGACTTGACAGCACCTAACAACAACAACAACATATATGCATGGTGCTAAGTGGTCAGTGGGCTCCTTACACAGGAATTGTAATTAAAGGGCACAGCGGCTTGAAGAAGCTAAGTGTGAGACACAAGTCTGTCTCTCCCCAAAGACGCTCTCAGTAGCAGCTGTACTTGAATCTGTAGGACCCCGAATTAGGATCTTCGAGGAGAGAGGCCGCAGAGAGACACCAAGTCGCGAATCGATGCAATAAACATGAGGCTTTATTTCCGGCGCCAGGGTCAACCCTCCATAGAGTCTCCCTAGCAAGGGAGGGAAGGCAACCCTGAAGGAGAGGGGCTTGGGGTTTTTATACAGTTTGAGGGGTGGCAGGAAGACACAAGGAAACTAAGTTTCAACCATCCTTCCTCTTCAGAGAACCCCGCCCCCCAGCCTAGGTCAGGAAATTGAAACTTGAGCAGACTTAATTATACAGGAACTTTAAACAAGCATTGTAACACTTTAAGTAAACATTTTGAATCTTTGGTGAGCTCCAAGCATTCATAGGGAGGGGGAGGAGGACGTGGTAGCATTCTTCAAATCCTTGGTTGGTTTCTCCTTGGTGACCTTTAGAAATGGTCTCCCGCAACCGTGCTGTTTTCTCTGAGTTCCTGTCAGGTGATCGCGGGGCAAGTCTGAAGGCTGTGCCTCTGGAAATAGAAGAAGCGAGGCGAGAGGAGATGGCCGGCCAGCAGAGAGCACGGCCAGCGGGGCAGGGTGCACGGAGGCAGGCGGGGATGACCCAGCTGGCTGGTGTGGCCTCCTTGGCACCAGGGAACCCCGATGATGCCTAGACTGTGACCGACGCTGCTGTGGGTCACATGTCCCCAAGGCCTGCTGTGACTGGCAGCGTTGGATCTGTGGCCTTGCCACCGTTTCCATGACAACAGACACAACATGACTCTGTAGGCCAGGCAGGGCACGCAGGGCCCAGGAGGGGAAGGCCAGCCTGGCAGGCCCGAGGAAGGGCAGGGAGTCCCTGGCCGCTGTCCCTCAGGTGCGGACGTGCTTCCCCATGGCTGCCGAGAGCCCCAGGGCCCAGCCCCGAGCAGGCAACAGAAGCCCAGAAAGCCTGGCCTTTCCTGAGCTTCCACCACAGTGCTGGGGAAGCAAGGGTTGGGCCCAGTGTCATCCTCTTTCTCCATGACATCTCAGCCTTGACCAATGGGTCTCCTGCTGCACCTTTTACTCTCCCGGCACTTCAGATGTGTGTTGCACAAAAGCACTAAGCATCAGCGTTTAATGCATCCAAAGGACTGTGCCACCCAGCACCCGGTGACATTCAGAGGAGCTGGAAAAAGGGCGGCAGGCTCTGTGCCACTCTCCCGTGCAGATGTGCGTGACAGTGTAGACAGGGTATGTTGTGTCCAGGGGACCATGGACTCAGGTTTTAAGGTTTCCAAGAAGTCAAGGAACCCCCGGAGCCCTCATTCACCATGGCATCGAGGGGGAAGGAGAGAACGAACCCCCAGAAGCGCTTCCTTGGGCACCATGGCGCCACCTCCTACAGGAAGACTTGCTGGAGCACCTCCCCCAACATGGTGGAGGGAGGCAGGTGGGGGCCAGTGCGTCCTGGCCTCGCCATCCCCAGGGTCTTCTCATTGCCCTGAGCATGGCTCGGTGACTCATTCAGCAAGGCCTGCCACATGCAGCCACTCCTCAGGTCCTGGAGAGGCGCTGGGCAGATGCCACATGGCACAATAAGAGCTACAATGGGGGAAGAGGGGCATTATGGGAAAGGAGCAATGAATGCTCCAGGCTAAGGAACAATTGTAGGGGTCAGAAGGGGCCCAGGGGCCCTGAAGTGTCTAATGAGATCTTTCGGGAGCCCAGAGAGTACATTCTAAGCAAAAGGATGCCAGACCTAGAGTAGGGCAGGGCCAGGCTGGTGACAGTGGCCCAGGGAGGCCATGCGGGAGGCCAGCGACACAGGACACAGAGAACACACTCGAGGGTGATGGAGCCACCGCACTGCCTGGGCCTCCGGCTTGAACTGAAGGCAGCTTCGTGGATGACACAGGCGCTCAGGGAGACAGGCAACCCTGGCGGGCACCAGGGGCAGTCTGGAGGCCCAGGAAGTATTCCATGGGAGACATTGGTCAGTTTAAGACTCATGGATCTTAAAATCCTAAGGCACTAGAAATCATAATTCAAAAGTTTTGCTGCTCACTTTTTATTTAGCTTTATCATGAGACAACAACTCTAGCGGTAGCTGATTGCAGCTGTTGTTGTTGTTGTTAGGTGCCATGGCGTCATGTCCGACTCATAGCAACCCTACGTAGAACAGATGAAACACTCCCCAAAACTGGGCCATATCCAGCACTATTGTCAGTGCTTCTCTGCTATTCATAGGGTTTTCAATGGCTGATTGTTTTGGGGAGTAGGCTGCCAGGTCCTTCTCCCAAGCCGACAGTACCCAGTATGCCCAAGCAGTCCCCTATCTAAGTACTAACCAGGCCTGACCTGGCTTAGCTTCCGATGGGATTGGAGGCCACAGTGGTACGCCTGCAGGCTGATTGCAGCTAAGAGTCAGAAAAGAATGGCATTTTGGTCAGGAAACCGGAAGTGCTGCTTTTCCAGCTACAGTAGCAAGTGAATCAAGGCTGCCTTAGATAACCCCATAGGACGCAGCAGTCGGGGATCAAATCCAGAAATAGGGCGCAAAGGCATTCGTCCCAGGGTGGAGGCTGCTGCTGCCCAGATCAGCACCCGCCCAGAGAAAGGGGTTTGCCACCAAAAGCTATATTGTTAAGTCCCTAACAAAACAAAACAAAACCCAGGGACATTTCACTTAGCTATGTCTTTTATTCCTCTTTTTTCCCTATCTAATTTGAGATGTCCAGAAATAGTCTCATTCTAAAACAAAATATAGGCTTGGATTTAGCTCAGTTGGTAGAGCGCCGCTCTGCAGTCTCTGAGGTCCCAGGTTCAATTCCCAGAACCGCAAAAATGGGAGAAGGACGTGGCAATCCACTCCCAAGGCAATCCTGAAAACAGTCAGCCATTGAAAACCCTATGAGGGTTGCTATGAGTTGGAGAGAACTCGATGGCACCTGACAACAACAACAACAAAACAAAATATAAAAAAGATAAAGCAGACTCTAATACTAAAGAGTGGGAAACGGAGCCTGGAAGAAGCAGATTTGTGAAGAGAGCTGAGAAGATTGTAGTTCAGGGCCTCTTCACACTGAGACCTCGGGGACGGTGCCCTGTACCTCCTGTGGCTACCTGGTTCACGCTGCAGTTGTGGTGCCCTGGGAGTCTGTGTGGTCCAGCCAAGGTCCCACCTACCATACTCTACGCCAACATAGCAAGTTTCAGAGCTGTCACAGGTGAAAGATGGCAGCATAAATTGAACCTCAAACACGACCTTTGAAGTAAGACTAATTTATGAGGGCGTCATTCCGGGATTTACTCACTCTGTTTCTGTTTGTTCCTTCAAAGTTCGCTCCGCCATAAATGTCACAGTGTGATGCCTCCCATATTTTATTATAACTGCCTCCTTCCGTGAGCAAAATGTGTTTTGTTTCAGATAACCAAGGCTTGACTATAGGGATTCTGGTGAGCATCCTATGTCTCCTTGCTGCTGGATTTGTGGTTTATCTCAAGAGGAAGACCTTGATACGGCTGCTGTTTACACATAAGAAAACGACCATTGAGAAGCTAAGGTACTCTGGGTTTGGGTTGTCCCCGTTTTGAGAAATGATGGTTGAAAGAATGTACAACAATCTGCTTCTCACTTCATTGTCCTTAGCAGAGAAAAGGGCAGATTTTCTGGGCAGTTGTTGTTGTTAGGTGCCGTGGTGTCAGTATCCGACTCATAGCGACCCTCATAGCGTTTTCAATGGCTGTCTGTTTTGGGATTGCCTTGGGAGTGGATTGCCAGGTCCTTCTCCCATTTTGGCCATGCTGGGAATTAAAATCAGGACCTCAGAGACTGCAATGCAGTGCTCTACCAACTGAGCTAAATCCCAGCCCCTTCTGGGTAATAGGACTGAGCATTTTCAGTTTGTTTGTTTCTGTTTTTGTAAATGTCTGCCAGGTCGGCTGCCCCCTTTATTTTCCCTTCACATTATGCACAGTTTGTTACATAAATAAGCAGGGTGTTGATGAATTCCATTGATGTGTCTTCTCCCACTCTTACGTTAGTGATTTTTACTAAACAGGACACTGACATGTTTTGTCAGATGGCGTAGCTTTGGGTCCAAATATGCGCAGAGACATTGTAAACATATTCCATGTGCCTGGGAGCTGCATTTCTGTGGGTTGCAAGAATTGATTTGACAGAATAGTGGCTTTAGGAGGGGGGGACATCAATATTTATTTTTTCATCTCGTAAGTGTATTAGATTTTTCTTTTGTATGTTGATTCCACTGAGCTAAGTAAATCATATTTTGAGTGTCACTAGAAACAAAATATAAGACATTAAACCAAGGAGAAAGAGCCGGGCACGGTGGCCGCTATAAATCCCAGCGGCTCGGGAGGCGGAGGCAGGAGGATCGCAAGTTTGAGACCAGAGGCAATCTGCATAACTTAGTGAGACCCTGACTCAAAAAGTAAAAAAATGGGCTGAGGGTGCAACTCAGTGGTCCAGCACTTGCAAAGCATGCAAGCGCGAGGCCCTGGGTTCAAACCCCGATTGGGGTGGGGGGAGGAGAACCAAGGAGAAGGGGAACTGCCATTGGTTAGCATGTATGGGATTGCTTTGCAGGTGCGTGCGTCCTTCCCGGCCATCCAGGCTCTCCCACCCCAGTCAGGCTCACCTCACCCACCTGGGAAAAGGCCTAGTGAGCAGGCCGCCACATCTCAGCGCACCCAAGGTAAGCCTGACAAACACAAGGACTTGGTGCATAATGAAGGCAAGTCTCACCAGATTGCACTGAGTCAGCACCTTTGAGTCAGGCAGCACTTACCCACTGAGGGTCCAGATGACAGTCAGGGCCTGGAGGGAGGCCCCCAGGGACCCCTTGGGAGCCCTACAGATCCCACTGAAGCGGTCTGGCACCCACAGGGCACTGTGTGCGGGCCCTCGGGAGTCCTGATCCCTCCAATCACCCACCCTGACCACATTTCTGGGGTCCCCATTGGGTCTGTGGCCAAAGTAGGTCCCTGACATTGGGCCCCTCTTCCAGTTTCCAAAGGGCACCATCTGGGCGGGGGAGCACTGTCGGGCCCACTGTTGTTCCTGGGGGATTTCTATGAGTTCTGCTGAGCCCACAAGTCTTGCCCATTTTGCTTCGTTCCAGAGCCGTGGAAATCCAGCCCACCCGTTTCTTTCACAGAGCTGGGTCCTTAACTCAGAGCTACTTGTGGCTCCTACTGTCTCTTAATTTTCCTGCTGCCCTGGCGAATTACTGCTAGAGTTCACTCTCCTATTTAGTTTCTCCTCACCAGGTTTTTTTTGATGTATCCACAAGCATTCTTGAATATTGAAATCACTCAATGAAAGAGACGAAATTATGACAGAGAACAAAATAGAAGAACTGAGAAATCATTGAAATAATTACTATCATATATGTTGTTGATGATGTTTGGTGCTGTCGAGTTGGTATCCGACTCATAGCGACCCTCATAGGGTTTTCAATGGCTGACTGTTCCGGATTGCCTTGGGAGTGGATTGCCAGGTTCTTCTCCCATTTTTGCAGTGCTGGGAATCGAACTCAGGACCTCAGAGACTGCAGTGCAGCGCTCTACCAACTGAGCTAAATCCCAGCCCATCATATGTGTAGTAGGTGATAAATTGTCTTTATCTCCCTTGATCCAAAAAAAAACAAAAGGCAGGCTCCCAAAGAGGCAGCCATGATGCCTTGTAAACTTTATCGCCTTTCATTGCCAAACTGGGGACCATGGGCAAAATGACGCCTTGTGAGAGCCGAAAGCCCAGCTATATTTTTAAAACAGCCCAAAACTGGAAATGACCCAAATGTCCATTGATAGGTAAAAAGATAAACAAACTGTTGTATTTGCACAGTGGATGGATGCTCAGCAATAGGAAGGAATCAGCTAGTGATAGCTGTAACACTGTGGGCAAATCTCAAAACACATATTCTGAGCAAAAGCAGCCAAACAAACAAACAAAAAAGAGCGCCTACTCTATGATCCCAGGGCTGGGATTTAGCTCAGTTGGTAGAGCGCTGTGCTGCAGTCTCTGTGGTCCCAAGTTCAATTCCCAGCACCGCAAAAATGGGAGAAGGACCTGGCAATCCACTCCCAAGGCAATCCCAAAACAGTCAGCCATTGAAAACCCTATAAGGGTCGCTATGAGTAGGATACCGACTCGAGGGCACCTAACAGCGACAACAACTCTGTGATCCCACTTATATACAACGTTAAACATGCACACTGATTTATGGTGACATCAGTGGGTGAGCAGCTGCCAGGGTCCAGAGGATGGAAGTAGAAGAGGCAAAGGTGACGAGGATTCGTATTTGGGGTGATGGGTATGTTGTCATGCATGTTCTGATGGCTTCATGAGTGGTACACATTGGTCAAGCCAGGTGCAGTGGGGCACACCTGTAATCCCTGCGTCCATGAAGTTGAGGCAGAAGGATCTTGAGTTCAAGGCCAGCCTGGGGTACATAGAAGGAGCCTGTCTAAAAAACAAAACAAAACAAAACAAAACAAAAATTGCCACATCATACATATTAAATATGTGCAGTTAACTGAATGTCAATCATACCTCAATAAGCTGCTTTTTTTTTTTTTTTTTTTTTTTTTTTTGCCGTACTAGGGGTTGAACCCAGGGCCTCGCGCTTGCATAATTTTGCAAGTGCTGGACCACTGAGCTGTACCCCCAGCGCTTTTTTTTTTTTTTTAACTCTTTGAGACAGGGTCTCGCTAAATTACGCAGACTACCTTTGGTCTCGAATTTGTGATCCTCCTGTCTCCTCCTCCCAAGCTGCTGGGATTACAGGCATGCGCCACCGTGCCCAAATAAGCTGCTTTTTAAGAGAGGGCGGGAGGAAGAGTCAGGGACATGCAGTATAAGGTCATACTGTATCTGTTCTGATCTGTCCCTAAACACAAGGGAAGCACAGCGGACAGAGTCTCCAGAAACAAACCCCAAGCCTTGGCCAGGCTCCCTAAAGTCTTGACTCTCCCTGCGGCTGGCCTGCCCGGCTCCCTTTGTGCCCAGACTTGTGCACACTGCCCTGTCCTTGTGTTCACAGCTCCCTTGTCATTTCCTGGTGACCTAGGTCTGTGTCTTCATACTTGGCACTTCCTCAGGTGTCTTGCACGTATTTGTTAGTGACACCAGTTTTCTTTCCTATGTATTGTTTGAGGCAAGATCTCACTATACAACCAAGGCTGGCCTAGAATTCCCTATCCCCATGCCTCTGCTTCCTGAGAGCTGGGATTATAGGCATGCGCTATCCACCAGGCCTGGCTAAACCGTTTTTTGGTTTCTGTTTTCTTTTTTTTTTTTCTCTTTTTTTCTTTTTTTTTTTT